>JAULBR010055345.1:0-14572 GCA_032355825.1 Melanodrymia aurantiaca
GAGAGAGAGAGAGAGAGAGAGAGAGAGAGAGAGAGAGAGAGAGAGAGAGAGAGAGAGAGAGAGAGAGAGAGAGACTATCTGTAGAGTTCATAGAGATGGTAAAACCCGCGATATAGATAAATGAAGCATTTCAAATTTAAGATTAATAATAATAATAATAATAATAATAATAATAATAACAACATGATGATGATGATGATGATGATGATGATGATGATGATGATTAAAATACAACAGTTTGCAGTATTATTTAAGAAGGCGTCTAGGTATTTTACTTACATATAATATTATCGTAAATGATCTGTTTCTGGTTTGTTGGAAAAGAGCTTCAATCTAAATTTAATGAGATTGTTGATATAGGTGGAGATACGTATTTGGCGATATCTATGTTTTGTTGTTTAGATAGACAAAGTCGAGATAATACGCATTGACGTATCACATCAAACAGGTAATGGAACCAGATAGTCGAGAACTGTGAGCGCCAATCCTTCCTCACCGATGATACCCCTCGTAGTCAGAGCTAATGTTCGTTTTGTCCTTTGTTTTCACTGAAATGATGAATCTAATGAACATATTCTCCATGAAGATGTGATATTTCCGAGCTCTATACTGTAGTTCATTTTCTGGAATGAAATTGCAGGAGTGGGGCGTTAGAGGGAAACAATAGTCGCTTTCAATAATGAGAATCAAGTATTATTGTTTTTGTGTGTTGTACCAAGGACGTAAAACGAATCGACCTTCACTGACCAGGTTTTGCTTCAATGACCTATTCATCCAGTATTGGCTTGTGATTACTCGTCCTGTACATGTAATTGGACTTTGACTCGAATTTCAACTATTTACTTTTCTTCCTTCATAATGACTAAGCTAGTCGTGCAATGGTCCAGCTTATCTATGGAAGTGCCACTAATGCGTGACAAGCGAATACGTTCCTTGCTGCTACTGCAGCATGAGCATCAAATGAAATTACAATGGAACTTGGGCCATTCACGAAGATACTTTGAAGTTGCACTGCCAGCCAGGACACATGGATTAGTGAGGGATGTTGTGACCGCCACTCAAAGACATCCTTCATCTAATTGTAGAATTAATTGAGAGCGCGTAGCAGAAAGCGGTCATCCGCGCAACTTGTTTGATTATGGAGAGTTTCAGAGATTCGTGTTCGCGCGTTTATACCATGCACTGTAACTCTATCTTAATAACGGAGAATAGTGCATCGAACCAATCCACAACACAGCAAACACTAATTACTTTCTAACGCCATACCGAGGAAAACTAACAGCATATGCGTAGATTAATGTAGTTAATATGATGTGGGAGTGAAATTTAGGATCATGCTTATCATAACAGTATAGGTCGCATATCCAAAACATACACAGTTTCACGCTACATTTGAACTGAAATACAAAACACTGACAATAATGTCCGGTAAAACTCTGACCATGCTTAAAATACAATCCACTGCGTGCACATGTTGAGTGAAGACAACTTGGCACATTACTTCTTCCTGTCCGTAATATGACCACATTGTAAACATCCCAATTGTAAACATCCCAATGCGTTGCTCAACACCTACACACATTCTTCTAAAAGCAACTCACAACCATAAACTGAACCAAAACAAGTTTGGCAATTTCTGATTTATGCTTGACATATCAAAATAACGCATGATAATGTGATAAACTTGTTTGTATATTGGTTTAAAATGGTCAGTTGTGCCCGTGTAATGAAATCAACTTCATTTGTCGTTCCACAATTGTGTAAGTTACAGCACGTGAAAACGCTGTGTCCTTGCCTTGGCGAAGATGCATATGCAACTCCAGTCTATAAATGACATGAAGTGACGTTAAAGTAACGACGTTGACATTGTGACAAACATTATTTGCTGGACAAATTTAAAAAATGCTGTACCAATGAAAATTATCTCAACATAATTTCTATATTTTACCAAGTTATTTTTGGTTTATCTTTTGTACGGAATTGCAAAACATTTTTGGCACAGTATATTTTGCCAGTGGTGTTGCTTGTAGCTCTGAAAGGGTTAATGAAGTTTTTGAGATATAATAGTTATAATTAACCCAATGAAATGAACTATGTTATTAATCCTGTTATTAATCCTGTTCTATGTTAATCAGACATTGAGGAGAAGCTATTTGGCTCTCTTAACACTTTCAATAGGGCCATACAATGGCGCTTAAAGCATCAGTTATGATGAATGTCTAAGAGTTTCTTTCAAAGAGTCTCTGTAAACATGTGTTCGCTAGTCATCTGTAAAGATATGCTCTGACGTGGCTGACGTGATGATGCTTCTAGGTTATCATGGCTAATAAAGGTTACCATTTTACACTGAATCGCAACAAAGTATATTTTATAGTTATTCCCCCCACCCTCCCCATCAACTAGATATTACATAACCGAAGAATGCGGTGAACAAGTCCGCATGTTACGATCATCATAATAATTAAATCACCACCATCACCATCATCATCATCATCATCATCATTATCATCATCATTATCATCATAATCACCATCAACACCACCACCACCACCATCATCATCATCATCAGCATCAACACCATCATCACCACCACCACCACCATCATCATCATCATCATCATCATAATCACCATCAACACCACCACCATCATCATCATCAGCATCAACATCATCATCACCACCACCACCATCATCATCATCATCATCATCATCAGTAGCAGTAACGGCACCGACAATGACATCAACAACATCAGTATTAACAGCAATAACAAATGTCCTGGGTTGTACAGTGCATTGTCGCTAGCTACAGCCAATTTGTTAAAAATTATTACCCTTTTTTAAAAAGAAATTTCCTCCCACGAACATTTTTCTGAACGTAGAATGAAAATCAAGTGAAGCATCAAGAGCGCTATTCTTCTTCCTTCCACATGGCAACCTATCACTGGGATAGATAGCGTGTTTAACATTGTCTTGTGTCCTCCTAATTGTAAGAGTGCTCATATTTCTCGCCATCCAGCCAATATTGTCCATAAAGTTGAGGATAATTTTACAATTATTTTAGAGGATGCCTGCTTTCATCTCGTGATGAAGAGCCATTATTTACTAATAAAGTATCTTGTCATTGTCGCCGCAAATAGTGGCCCGAGCATACATAATCTGCTTCACGCCGAGGCAGACGATATTTATAGGTCTTCTGGAAGTCCCAAAGGCTAGCGAGTCAGTGATGAGTGAACATAGTGTCCGCCGTCTTGCTATTATTACCAGAAGAGATGCTTTAATAACCTCATCTGCTGCAGATAATCGAGCCTATGTGCAATCACACTGACGACACAGCAATCTGGAGCGGAGGACAATGCCCATTCCTTCTGCACAAGTGATCCCATCTGTACTACACCCAAACGACACTTTAACGATTAATATACAACCTATACAAACGTACAATGAAGTGTCTCTTTTATTCTAAGGTGATTTTAAAGAACATTTATATCATAATCTAGGTTTTTGACTAAATGTGGTTTTACTAACTTAGAAGTTTTAAAGTTGTTGATTTCCATAATAATATTGATGATATTTTCGGTTAGATGAATATCCTATTATTGGGCATATCCAAGCTTTGACGGATATCCTAGTCCATGTGATTAATCCACACTAGACAGACATCTGATCATTGGTGATATTCAGTGCCGTATTAATATCTTACGCTAGATGGATAAAGTAGATCATGTAAGATTCCCACACTAGATGGATACTCTATATCATTAATCGTATTATTCAATAACAGTTGGATATGCTATGGCATGTGTACGAACTCTATGAATAGGTTAGGCTAGATTAAAAGGTATTGTGTTGAAACTGTCTTGTACAGTATACATTAGATATTGTAAACAGTGTTACACGACTGCTATATCAGTCAGTCAGGGTTGTTTGGCGATTCCAGAGAACATGGTACCAAGGAATGTTTTAAAGATATCCTCGCTTAATGAAAACGACAAAAGCATTGACATATCTAATTGCGAGTTTCTGCAGAGACGATGGGACATTACGATAGTGCAAATGGCATGTACTCACGAATACCGATTCACTCTATAATTATGCATAAACTAAATAAAACAAACCCACAAACACTCAATGTGTATACAGGTGGGATTTGAATCTACTGCAGTGACTCGTATATGGCGCTTGACAGACTAAGACCATAACCGTCCAGACAACCAGTTGACTAGCTATCTTTACCGTGGCAATATGGAAAACACACGCTATATCGATAAGGCTATATCGATACCATGTACTTTGAGGTATCACGTGTATATTGTTCATCATATTAAACAGACAAAGTATTGTACTTTTGACATCGGCTATTAAAGTTCGTTCCTAACGTGTATGTTAATATCAAGGAACAGGTCCAATCACTCAAGGAAATTATATTAGATATGCTTGTCCGATGGGCATGAAAATAAGGATCAATATTCATTATATTACAGCATTCGTGACAATTGTTGCTGTTCCTGGGGTATTTAATGAGTTTTTGGTTATTTATCGATTCTCTAGTCTGTAAGACCCTCGGGTTCGCTTAATCTCGTAAGCGAATAAGATTCATTGTTACACCCTATGTTCCCCAACAGTACGTCATACACAGAGGTCAGTGAAGCAGTTTTATTTAATAAATCACATACAACACAACCAAAGGAAATACCACAGCCGTTCCACGTTCAAATGCTTATTGCTTGAGTACATTAACTGTCGTAGTTATATGTTTAGCTGCTGGCTTGCTTTTCTGTCCAAGCTAAATATGCAGTTGCTGCAAATAACCAGATAAGACGTAAATCGAAATTATTGTTAACATCTGTAAGAGGAAAATAATGAAAATTGTGATGGTATCCAGTGATATTCACGGTGGCGATGTCTAGGGTGGGGTATCAAGCCATGGAGATGTATCAACAGTATGGATTTCTAGCTCTATCCAGCTCTAGGTCCCCTCCCTATCCAAAATTGATATCCCCTTAGGTACCCATGACGGGGTGGGGTGTAATCTAAGGGCATGTGAAATACAAGTTCCAGACGTATCAAGTGGTATCAAGTGATATCCAAGATGGAGGTTGTTAAGAGGTATCAAAAGCTAAAAGACAAAACATTGACATGGCAAATTGCTCGACATGGAAGGCAAATTGAAGTAATTCTTGTTATCATACAGCTTTGGGTAGAGGGCTGTGTCGTTTTGAATCTCTATGCAAAGATTAAGGTATGAAACAGATCTATGTTCAACTTTTTGTTCTTTCCTTTATTTCCAACTCTGGTGGATAAATCGATGGAGAGTGATTTACTATCCTACTATTATTGAAATTAATAATAAAGCAGAAAGTGAAATTGAACTTCTTGGCCATATCCTTTTGTTTTAATCTTTTTTTAGGTCAGTTACAAATTCTAATTCATATGCATAGAGAAGCAAATCTGCTAACAATGGAGCTCAATAAGTCCCAATGGGATACACGATTTTTGCCTATTTGTCTTATCTCCAAACGTGACATAAATGTTGTCGATCAGGAATCCCAGTTATCCACATAATTATGCTTTTCTCTGTGAAATTTTGCATAAACTTGTTTTCGTACTTTACAAACTACCCAGATCCACGGCATATAAGTATTTCTTCGTTCACCCATTTTAATTAGAAATAGCCCGTTGATTTAGAAATGATGTTTTTAACACTGGTGAACTTAGATCTGGACTGAGACTGAAGAATTTCAAGCAAGTCAGTCGAGTTCTTGAGAATCCACATGTGATTAATCCCATTTGTCTCAAATATTACTTGGCAATACAGAGAACGTCCACTCTTGGTTGTTTGAGGCAGGGATTTTGTTGTGCATTTGTTGGATCCTGCAGTATATCTCTTCTTGTATGAATTCTTATGAAGTTTTGGACTTCAATACAGAAGTGGAATGGACATGTCCTCATCTTTTAGATTACAATTAAATGGCCTATTGTGTAACCGACAACACACTCGTTATGACAGATCATTCTAGGGGTCGTTTGATGAAATCAGGTAAACCAGGGAAACTCGGAATTGTTCATATAGTTGCGCAGATATCTGCATATAAAGGAAATCAATATACATGTCCACTGAATTATATAAAATAGAATGAAACTGGTAGCTTCCGTAATAGCGCGCGTTAAATCACATTGTGAGACATGTTGGGAAATCATTGGGAATTGCCACGAAACATGATTTATAGCAAACTTTCATAAATAATCGTATTACGTAGTTATTCCATCTGACTGCAACAGGCGGAATACGAATTATTTGATCATCTAATTATAGTTAAATATAAACTAACATGCACATGTGATGTCAGTGTACGTTAAAACGGTTAAAGCGATACTATATAAATTATGCTTAGGTTATATACTAGTAAGTAAGGTATTGGATTAGACATATTCTTTAGCACTGCGAGCGAATACTTTATTCACCATATTTAGAGAAAACGAGCCAACACTGTTTATATTTCACTAATGCATTGTTCTTTTCCATCACGATTCATTGGCGAGTGAAGAAAAGCATCAGTTGATGAGTGCAAGTTAAACAGTATTGAGGAGTAGCGATTTGTGCATTCTGTGTATTACACATCTAATCTAAATACAAAAAGAAATGTATAAACGTTTTGTGCTTTTGTTTAATTATCGAATGATATAATGTGTTATACATTTGAGTGACATAGCATAATCGTTTGATGTAGAACAAACGCCCAGGGCGACATTGCACGGATACTGATATCACTTCACTTCACTTAGCAGCCCACACGGTAATTGACGACGACGACGACGACGATTATATAGAAGTATTAATGATAATTACTATTGAAAGAATAAAAGCAAACCTTACATACCAAATGTGTCCCAATCTGAGTATGAAATCTGCGTTGTATATGAGAGTATCTAATGTATATTTGCCCGTGTATGAAACAACCTGAACAATATGCACCATCTATGTAAACCATAGTAACAATAGGGTGTTGGATACGGTAATTAAACATTCAACTCAAAACACCAGTGTTTTCTTTATGGGAAAAGCAGACGTCTAACATAAAAACTAATTCCGTTCCGCCATTACAACCTCCGTTTGAGTCTGTTAAAAAATTCCACCCATATTTGCGCGCGCTCAGACATACCATGTTATGTTAATAACATAATGTGTACAGGTTTACTATAAAAACAGAGATTCCACCTAAAATTACATGCGCGTTTCAGCAGACGATGTTGTGTTAATATTTGTACACGTCTACGATACAAGCAGTGATTTGGCACCACACGTCTACGATACAAGGAGTGATTTGGCACCACACGTCTACGATACAAGGAGTGATTTGGCACCACACGTCTACGATACAAGCAGTGATTTGGCACCACGGCGTAAACACACCGCTCTTATATTACATTTTGCAAATCACATCTAACGACCCATGCCCTCTTAGACGACGATTCCATGCATTAAACTAAATAAATGACGCCTGTATCCCCCGAACTGTAATATATCACAGGGAATGGATTCGGCTTAGTGTTGATCAATGAAAAGCTTTTAAACACTGTCACTGCCATGCGTTTAAATAGGTGACAGTCTCGCTGTGTACGGGTTATCCTTCCATCTGGGTAACAACTACATGTAGAAGTGATGCTGTTGTTGGCAGCGGCGGGTGATCGATGGAATGTGCTTGTCAAATGGCTTCTTCTAATACTGATCTCCTCTGTGTGCTGTTTCTATACAATATTTTGTCAGTTAATGCAGTTGAAATTGAATTATAGCATCAAGTGTACTCATTCATTCATTAACCCACTGGGATGAGCTGTCACTATTGACCAGGGTTTCACGCTTCTTAAGATCTATGTCCAGAGAGTGCTGTCACCACACATCCAAGTGCCCTTAAGTGAACGCAGCTCTTAAACGATAAGTGCACTATTAAACAGTACATTTATCATCGCGTGTAGTTTACCATTCAAAGAGCCTGTCGTACTTACAGATATTAGATTATCATCACGCATATATAGGTTACGATCAAAACAGTATGCTATACTATTATAGAGACTATTGAAAGGAGAGTGTTATACTAACAGAGACTATACGATATTATTACGCTTAGGTTACTAATATTCAAAGAGTATGTCATACTTGCAGAGAAAACAGTATTATCATGTATCGGTGACAGGTGAAATCGTCTGTCATACTAGCAGATACTAGAATGTTATCTCGTATATATAATTACGATTGAACGAGTGTGTAATACTAAAAACAAAGAATAGAGTATTAGAACGAACAGGGTCGTATTCAAAGATTACGTTATATCAGACACATAGAGAATAGGAATCTAAACGACAAAATATTGACATGGCCAAACGCGCGCGCGCGTGTGTGTGTACTTTCGTATCACAGCCAAAGCAGCAATGATACCAGGTGTTGGCGTAAGATGAGCGTGTCCTGCTCCACCTGTGGCACCCGTCGTACGTACAGCCACATTGTTTACCCACTGTCTTCATCGAAACGATAACAAGGCGTAAAATAGGTCAAAGTAAGGTATTGCAAAAAAACATCATCTATGTCAATGATGCGTTACATCGCGAAATACCCAGTCACATAACGGATTGAAAGTTTGAACCAGTCCATAGATATAAACCAGATGAAACAACTTCTGAGGCAGAAGGACATGGCTTTGCTTAAAATTGGCATCATGACCATTCCCCAAAGTACCTCAGAAAGTTTGATATGTATAGACACCATAATTATGCTCGACATAAAACGCAAAATTGGAAAGTTGGTGTCATCCAGTTCATCGTACATCCTTGTGTAGCGGCCTGTGCCTTCATTCAAATACCAAGGCATGAAACAGTTGTTCTACTTTCTGTTGTTTCCATTATTTCCAACTCTGGTAGAAAAACACCAATGATAGATTGTTTACAATATAGTTTATATTACATGTACAATGCGTGTGTCTTTGATAGATCTACAACACAAGGCAAGTGATTGATAGATTGAATACACACAAGATCCTTGCAAAAAACTGTACTGTACCTTGAAAACAACTGACTAAATAAACGTACATGAATTTAGTGAGCGTTGAAAGAAGGTTTTGCACAAATTATCGCTGCCATATGTTACTACCAATCAAAGACGCAGCTGTTTTTATTCTTAATAATGATTTGTCATTGTCCCTCGAACTGCAACTTATTTAGTTGGTGATTTCCAACCTGTCATTATACTATATCCACATCTGATTTGACATGGCATTACTACATAAAGATAATTAGTATACACTCTAAATAGCAGGCATATGCACTATTGATACAATTGCAGATCTCACATAATTATATCAGCAGTAACGTATATAATTTAAAATTAAAACCTGTCAATTTAGAGTAAAACGTTAACCCTAAGGCCACCAATTTGAAATTACGGGGTTATTTCGTCAAAACGTTGTCGAAGTATCCGTAGGTATCGATAAGGTACATAATTATACTTGATTTTGAAAACAATAGCGGTTTGTCTTTTCGATGCTTGCTCAAATATTCTTCAATGGTATATATTTTCGTTTTAAAACAATTAATTGCAGTGAAGGAGAAGATGACTGGCACATACCGCGAGTGGATTGAAGAAAGGCGAGTAACGGACCCACGCACTGTCAGTTCAACGGAGCAGAACAAACAGGACGAGTTGGAAGCGACCGCTCTGCCCCCTAGCGGTCAGAGGACAGACTGGGTGAGGGGAGAAATGTTCGGTATGTTCCGTCGTATTAGCTGCGCTCCGGCTTGTTAAACATGCTCCAATCGAAGATGACAACTCTGATTACGTTCATTAATTTACAAATATTGATGCCTTCGCTGCAAAACTCACGATCCGAGATCCTGCCATTTGTACCAAGCAGGCAGCCTCGACCTGGCTTGATACACACACGACTTTAACTCTTCTAATTCGTCCGTTTACAAACATGCAGCAGGCAGACGAGACACGGAATAGAATGATTGCATACACATTGATTAGGGAACATCGGAGAATGTGCCCAAGACAGACGTGCTTGAACCTTCAGTGGATCTAAGCACGTGTCAAATGGTTGATTAATTGATTAGTTGACTGCATACGAAACCTTTCTAATGTAAAACCATGGACAACACGATGGTATAATATTATAGCGTTTGATGAATTTTGCAGTTTAATCGCAATGGTTTGTTTGCCTATTAACTTGTACCAAACCATTACCAATTATTTTCAATAAAACTCATATTCGTAATGCAGGCCTAACAGATCACCGAGGCGTTTACTATAGAGATTACAATGTCATTGCCTTACACTGCCATTACCTTATACTGTCATTATCTTACACTGTAAGAGGTTATCCTGAGTTTAGGATGGATGCCACCGAACGTGAGCGATGTATTGGAGGGAACAGTCCAAGAATAATAGCAAGCTACTACAAACATGTTGCATATACAGATATTGATATTATAAGAAAGACAATGTGCTTAAACGAGTGCCACAATAAGTAGTTATAATAATTATAATAATGTGACCTTATTTCGAAATACATATTATTTTAATAACAATACTGACTTTCGTTAAATACATGTACAAAATAATTATTTACAAGAACTTAACGGAGATTGTTTCACTGGAACCACCAATCAATATTCTTTGCACATCGATCAGTGAATACAAATGATGTAATAAAGAGTATCGCAATGACATGATATCAGATAACGCAATTTAATAAATCCAATAAGTGGTTTGTTGGAGGTAAGAAGAAGTTTTAGTTTTTAGTTTCAATCGATACTAGGTGAGGGGAGATAATTCCGAGTGATCTCCCTTCATTATTCTGAGGCCAAAAGGTGAGCGAGGCAAACAAGAACACTGATATTTTCTAAAGTGACAAATCAAAATTAATAAACGATATTAATTATTAGATTTATTATGGGTGCTGCAGAGACCAGGTACTGATATTCACACTGGAGAAAAGGTGAACTTTCTACCCACACATAATTACCAGACATCTAATTCATTCCATGGCAGGGGTCATGGAAGGGACGCAACTCGTGTTAGAAATACGTCAAACAGTTGATGAGATCGTGTGAGCAACCACCGCGTTGACATGTCAAAATGAGGGAACATGTTCCCCCCTTTCAATATTACACAACACAACTGTCATAGCAGTTAACACCTTAAATAAAAACATAATTACAGTTTGTATAGGGTTACACGTTTTTATCAAACTATATTCGTAGCCTACAAGCATCTCATTGGTGGGCATTAGCGTGATGATACCAAACCCCACACCCACTTTCCATTGTGTTGAACTGTGATACTGTTATCCTTTAATTTGTCTGCTTGCTGAAAGTGAATTTCGTACAGCGGTTTTATTATCGTGACAATTGCTGAACATTTGTATGTGTTAACAAGACTCAAAGACCGTAGCGACATGTTGCAGAAATAACACTTTTCACTTCGATGCATAATTTAGCTAAAAGTTGGTGTGTAATCATGTTCAATGATGGGAAACTTTCAAAATACGCAATCCATAATAAATTATGGATATATTGCTTGATGTTTTCCTTTGTGTGTTGCGTATGGATTTTGTTGGTATTTATAATTAATAGGATTGCTTATTTCGCTCATGTTACCATCATGGAGAAAGTAATGAGATCTGTTTAAAACGACCTGTGAGAGAAGGACGGACACGCGAGACACTAAGTCTCATGCTATGTGATTCCGACATGTAACAGACGTGTCAACTGTTATACTGCAACCTCAGCTTAAAGTCATATTCAACTAGAAAGGGATTTGTTTCTGAGATATTTGAAGGCAGTGAGAACGACTGAACGTCATTTGTGGTTAGCTTGTTGTCGAGCCACTTGATCGATGAGAACGTCAACAATCGCATCTTGTTACCAGCCGTCGAATTAGGTAGGCAATAATCTATCCTACTTGACGCCGACCGGCCTCTAGTGCAGATGAGACAAGACGCAACACGATCAATGGCGATTGCACAAGTAGAAGTGCAGTTCAAGAACCCTGTAGTTAATTAGTTTGGGCCAACGCAAGTTTGCAGTTGCACATCTTTTCTCTGGTAAAACATCGCAAGGACAGAAAGTCATTCATGGATTAAATTAGATCACTAAATTTGGGAGTCCATATCAGTGATGAAAACCCCGTTAATCTTGCCACTAGTCTTGGGGGTCGGGGATGAGGCGAGAGCGTAACTATTTAATGGACGTAAGTATCGGCTACATTATGATCACTATGTTCTCCACGACTACAGCACATTTTGATGCCTCGATGTGCTAAAACACAGGCCACGCACACTACCTAGAACATTCAGAGGGGCGCCACACCCCAATAATTTGCAATGGCACCAAAAACATTAATGTTCCGGAAATTCGTTTAGAGCATCTAAATCAAGAACATTAAAGTTATAGTCTCATAGTTGTAAGTGCTATATTTTGTTATTTTAATATGTGTCTGTGATATACAACTGCAAATAAATCAATCGCACAAAACATAATTAACAGGAAAATATTAATTTGTAAATGTATGCACACAAAACAAAATACATGTGTGTAACCAGGAGCTGGTTTTTTAAACATGAATTCACACACGAAGAGTTCAACTTTCCTTCTAATGCCCCGTTGCGTTTCCATACGACTTTAATCTTGTTTTAATCACCGCAAAAGATTATAGGGTATATTGCTAGAAAGTATGAAACCATGTGATATACTTTGTTATTGTTTACATTCTGCTTAATTGATCGGGTTGGCTGTTAAGGTCTCCCTAAATGTTCTACTAGTAAATGACCATAATGTACTGTACAATTGTGCGTGCATATACATGTAGTTTTAAGTATGTTCTTTACATTTCCAAAATAAAAACTATGAGACCGAAACAGTGAACGGTGGGTGTCTCCCGAGTGTTAAATAGCTGTGTTGTGTTTGACAACTTGCGAGCGTTTATATGCTGGTTTTACTATCGCAAATATTCGTTTTAACGTGTTCGTTATACACCTCGCCATATACATTACATTAAATTTGCGATATCGATTCAAACATCAATAAATACATTCTGATTTGAATACGGGTGCCTGTTATGTAGATGGTATACGCTTGTGTCGTGGGTTTTGCTTTTGAGACCATTAAGACTTATAAACAAATCGCTGACTCACATGAGCCACGAAATACGAACCCAGTAGAAATAACACAAAGTTTAGTGACCCTTTGGTGTTTTCCCCATTCCATCACTTCTAGTGAAGAATGCAGATCAATTTTCATTTGTGAAGACAAACATTTTACTTCCGGACAAACTTCTTTTTGAAATTTCTCCAGTGGTAACGACTGGTTACAACACGTACATAATTTACTCTTCAACAATAACCTCCCAATTTAAAAGAAGACAGTCAACCAAAGTCAACATGGCATTATCCAGCTTCTCAAGCCAATGATCTCATTTCGTGCTAACTACATTTAACTTCTTTGGCTTTTTAGACCGTTGTCCATGTTAGTGTCATCTATTGGAAATATATTTGACGCACCGATTATTTCCCTTGAAGTACTTTAGCGCTAACCAATAGAAATACGTTTAACGTTCACCAGCAAACCTCCACCCTCGCCTTGGACACCGCGTCTTCTGTCCCCCTGGGAGTACGAGCTCCTGGTGGTCAGTTGTGGCCTGCAAGGCGGAATGCATAAACCTTAAGTGGACATGTGCATGTTAAACTTTTGACCTGACCTAACCATCAAAACACTTGTAAGACACCTTTCTACGGACCCGGCCATCTGTGCGTTTCTTAACGCCAGCATTACTTACGTGTGGGGAACTTCAAGTCGCATACAGCGCTTTGAAATGGCAGATCAAACAATAACGATTGAGTGCCGTATTAACTCCTGAGTTTATACACCAATATTTGCGGATGTTGATCAAATTTTACATGTAAATATAGACGATGACATAGCTTCTCCTCAAACAATTGGTTAAATTTCGCTGTTCGAAACAAATACAAGACGTGAACGTTCGCCAACTTGAACGCAGCCGACCATGCTTATATTATCAGAAATCAAATATATAAAAATCTCGACTCATCTAGTGAAATGACACCAGTAAGACACCATTTCTTTCACTAGTATACGCCAAGGCAGACACCACAAGAGCGTCCAATCTAAACAACAAAACCATTAACTTAGTCATAAGCACATACATTATAAGTTTGCCTCGTGTTTTCATTAAAACTATTGAAACGTATTAAACGGGTGAATGTAGGTGATTGTATCAAACATACTGTGTAAATGACGCTTTGCATCGGGTCTAAATGTCAACTATAAAACATTGTGAAAGTCTTCATGAGGTCATGCATGTTAGTATCAAGATGAAACAATGTCTGAGGCAGAAGGATCAAACTTAGTGCGGACATTATACTGTAACATACAAGCAGATGAGATGAAAACTCCGTTACGACTGTATGTTGGACGACACGCTATTTGGCTTGATGCGTTCTATGAGATACAAACATCATGGCGGACGGCAGAAATACACAACTAAACGTTACGACTGTATGTTG
>JAULBR010055441.1:0-14570 GCA_032355825.1 Melanodrymia aurantiaca
GGTGGGGGGGGGAGGCGACAATAATATGCGGGGCCTGGGGTCGATTATATATAATTTTAGCTGAAATAAACCAATATGAGAGCAGATTAATATTTTAATAATAAGTGGAAATAGTTTGTTAGCAAGCATTAACTTTGTAAATAACAAAAGTAAAAGTGAAGTTTGATAATGCTATTCATATTTTGTTTGATCAGTTGGTGGATTTGAAGTGGAAGGTTGGAATGGCTGTATCTTCTGATGAGTGTAGACATCTTAACGCTCCATACGTCACTCTGATGCTGACTGTAGCTAATGCATCGGGGAAGGTTAGCAGACACTCTGTTGAAATGACTACTGCACAGTTTTTGGTTAGTTGTTCCATAGCTTATTTATTAAATTGTTTTGTTATCAAGATAGATTTTTGGTTTTAGAGAATTTGTTTGCAGCATGTCTATTCATGACTGGAATATTGAAACCTTTAACATAGCACATATTTTCACTAAGTAAATTTGAAATTAATTTTATTTTAGAAAATAATATTCTTAGTAGGTTTGAAACGTAAATCAAAACATTAAAAATATCAGGATATATTTTATGCATAAACAATACCATGTACTTATATTATCTTCTTGCAGAATTTTTCTAATCAACTAAAGGGAATTGCTGCATTAATGGAGACTGTTTGAAACTAGTTGAATTAAGCTTGTGATTTGCAGACAAGATTTGCAGAAACTCTGATTCTCATCAAAGTGTACTATGGCCAGACTAATAACAGAGGCACATGCATATCTCTCTGTGTGAGGTGAGAAGGGACAAGGATGCTTGTAAGACAAGTTTTTATTAGGTTGTTTTCGATGGTGTTTGCACCAAGTGCACATTAAGCAGATAATGAGATTGATATGTTTTATACACATGCCCAAATTTTATCAACACAAGATCTAAATAAAAGCATGGCTGAAGTGTTCCTTTAAATATACATAGTAGTCAATGAAATGGGAACTTTGGTTCCTTGTTAGAGATAATGTCAACCCTTTTTGGGGCTTCAACTGTTATTGGATAAAAGCTCCTTGAAAACTTGGTCAGTGTTTTGGTTAATACCATTTAATCAATTATTTGTGTAATAGTGGGGTGGATATGAAATTGCTGGTCCTCGGGAAATTTAGTATGGTGAACTAAAACAATGCATCACACAAGACAATGTTAATACACTGCGATGATTCTACTTGGTTCTCACTTCTCGACACGATCCATGACTAAATACTACTTTCAACCATGTCAACATTGTTTACAAGTTTACAATTATTATTTGAAGCATGCATTTACCATTATTCCTGAAATGCGGAGATGGTATAGGGGCCTACATGTTTACAGTATACAATGTAGTTGGAGAAAATTGTGATGTATTGATCTGAGATTTCTTTTAATCTGTGTTTTCCTATTATATTATTTTGGAATTTTAAAGTAAAATTATTATGTTAAATGCATGTCATTTTTTGTTGTGACTTAATACTAGCGCTTTTTTAAACAAGAATTTTCTGTACAGACTAGATCTCATTTTATATCTGTTTCTCAAGTTAAAAAACGAAATCTTTTTCGTTGTTGTGATTTGTGAAAGGTTGTATTTTCTGTATAGTTATTTGGAAGCTTTGATCTGTGTATTTTTTAGGGTGTGTTTGTGTGTCTGGTTTAATCACACAGCTAATATCTTGGCAATAACTTATATTATATATGGCATTTAGTTTTTTAAAAGCTTTGTGTAATATTTTGAGTATTGAGTTCATGTATGACAGGTAACATTTGAAATAATGTTCGGTATATAATATAACCATTGAATTTTCTTTAAAAATGCATTTGGATTATTACATAAAATTAAATCTTTATTTGTCTAATGCCATCTTCAGACTTGTTTTTTCTTCACTTTCATAACTTTTGGCTATTTACATATTATGTAATGCTATGTTTGTAAATCAAAATTATTCTCACCAAATTCCTGTAACATTTCTTAACCTGGACAATATAGACACAAACATTTTTACACAGAGTAACTGAACTGAACTTTATTTTACATTAAGGCCTTCTTAAACCACGGCATATGAGATACATAATACAATAAGACATATAAAATACATATTCATAGGTATTTTAGTCCGGGGACTTAAAATTATTTATAATAAATGTAAAAATGTTTACGATTTACAAAGGATACCAGTTTGCTTGCTGTTAAAAATATTTTTTAAATTTATATGTATATATAGGTTTTGTTTGACAGTATTGCAGTAAATAAATATTTCTGGATTCTTTGAAAAATGGGAATTTCAGTGTATACATGTAGTGGCACTCGTCTCCGATGTTGTTACTGTTACAGAAGGGACATATTCTATCTAGGACCTAGAACATGCAATGTTTTATACACGATGAAATGCCAAATGTGCATATAAATAAAGACATAATTTTCCTACAAAACTACTACATGTACATGTATATACTGCAGTAGGCATTATTCTGTGAGTATATATATATATATATTTGACACAATTTCGTTATGTTATGACATCATGTTTTTTGGTGACCCGCTAGAAAAACTAGACCAACCAAAATTAAAACAAGTGATATCGTACGAGATATCACATATTATAATGCCAGCAATATCCTGCAAATCGTTTAATGTTATATATTATATTTTACTAACCAACGCGTTTAACAATCCTGTTTAATATTCTTCTACTACTTAGTACTATTTCTACTAATACTACTACTGTTGCTACTACTACTACTACTAATAATAATAATAATGATAAATACATTGTATTAAATCATATCCCAGCAGTACTATGAACAATAATGTTTGTAACGATGATCGTGTAATATGCTTGTATAATCACCAGAGTACATTAATCCTGCAATGATGCAGCTCTTAAAACGTAAATCTCTACACGATGTGGCAACTTGCGTCTAAGAAGTGTCTAATCGTCATCAACGTAGATTGATGATGTGAAAGTCAGTTAAGGCTGAACTGGACACGTACAAAAGTCCAGGTGTAAACAGCACAGAAAACTAGACATGTTGTGATCCCAGTCTGTAATCTCGCGTTGAGGGCCTATATGTGCAGCCCAGACGTCAAGTGGTTCAACATCAGCAGGGACGCGGATATTTCACTTTCAATTTGCCCACTTTTCTAAGACCTGCTGCTATTGTCTTCTGCCGTAACTCGTTTAAACTCTCTAGCGAACAGTCGTCATCAAACATTCTGTTGGGTTGGGTTGATATTTGAGACAAGTTTATAAAATCAGCCCTATCAACGTAGGCAATAGTTGGATTTTTTTTTTCGCATAGGAATTTACCACGAAGAACGTTCAGATTCTAAATATGAATCCGTCTCTGATTGTGTTTGGTAAGTAAGCCTAATAATAATTATACTTTACATTAAGTCATTGTTCCAAAGAATATTAGGCTAAATACATAACGAGGTAAAATTATTTTATTAATAACTTTGAAACTAAGGCCAGAAAATAATTTCATAAAACGATACCCGGAAAAAAGAAAAAAGGTGTGTGTTGCTTATATCACAATGTACACATTATAAATGATTAAATATAGGTTGCAGATACCCACTACATATCAATACATATTTCTAAATATTATTTTTCCCATTAATTATAAATATTTAAATTGTTTGGCAAACATTTTAAGAAACTTTTATTGTACTTCGTAATTATAAATATTCGTTAAATGCTATACATATACATGTAGTATTGCGATGATAAATAATATCATTAATTACTAAAACATAATATTATTCGCGTGATGTTAACACAATGAATTAATACGGTAAATAATCTAAATATAGGCCTACGCATTGCACTAATGCACTAACACACGTGTATTGTCGTAATTTCCGCCAACATATATTATAACTTCCTGGATATAGCGTTTGACCTTTCATGTGGGTTTAACGTTATCATCCTTCGCGGGATGCAGCGCTGAAGCGCCTGTCGGAGGTTTGAGAGGTCGAAGGATCGATCCTCATCAGTGGATCCGTTGGGTTATTTCTCGGTCTTGGACAACAAGTGATCCATGCATGACTGGTCCATCAAAGGCCGTGGAATGTGCAGCTGTGCTATCCTGTCTGTGGGATAGTGTAAGTAAAAGACCCGCTGCTGTTATTCGATAAAGAATATAATTGTGTGCCCCAATGGTGTCGTTAAACAAACCAACTTTATCTTTTAACATTACGAGGTGAAGCCTGAAGTAGCTCAGCGCAAGAGCATCCGCCTGGGGTTCGAGAGGTCGAATGATCGATCAACTAGGCGGGAAAGTTTCCCGTTCCAATAAATTATTCATGACTGGTTCACAAAGGGCAGTGGTGATGTACTATCCTGTCTGTGGAAGTGCTGTTAATATGTAAGAGTAGCCTATGTGGTAGCAGCGAGTTTCGCGACATTCAATGTTGATTTGGCTTCCATGATCAGACGATAAAAGTGTGTTGGTTTAACGACACCACTGGAACACATTGATTATTAATCAACGGTTATTGGATGTCAAACGCACGATCATATTGAAACTCGGTCACAGAGGAAACGTGGGCTACTACATAATTTATACATCAATGTTGATTTGGCTTCCATGATCACACGATAAGAGTTTGTTGGTTTAACGACACCACTGGAACACATTGATTATTAATCAGCGATTATTGGATGTCAAACGCACGATTATATTGACACTCGGTCACAGAGGAAACGTGGGCTACTACATAATTTATACATCAAAAATAAAATAGTAATCTATAATTGTTTTTACGGGTAACAACAAGGATATATGTCGTGCCTGGCTTGTCTTCCTTCACACTTCCGTGAAAGTTGTATTCTTGATCAAGTGAATTCCTTCGTGTGTTGACCTGTGCTATTCTGGACAAACGAATATTCCACATACGCAGAGCTTGTGAAAGAAAGATATATTTACAAAAGCTAAGCTTCAAATTAGTAATGTCTAGGAAAGGCTCTGTTGAAAATAACAACAGAAGGTTGTCTGTTCTGGACACGGAAGACAATGTACATGTAATACTTTATCTAATAGAAGTGGATTAACTTAACTTAGACAAACAGATTTGAAAAAAATATATACATTTTTTCTTTGAATTTAAATAAAATTATAATTATCTTATCAAGAATTAAACAAATTAGAGCAACACATTTTTGGGGGATTTTTTCTATACGTTTTACCTTCTCGGTGGCCTTTTCGGTTACCATAGCAACCGCTGAGTGTAACAAAAAAAATTGTATTTTATCATACTCTTGCATTAAATTCAATATTATTGCTAGGTATTAAACTGGCAATTTAGGATACCCGGTTTACTATATTTTGCCAAAAAATCTCAAATATTGCATTTTCCTACAAAATCATCAAAACGATACTATTTTCAATGGATATTTGGAAGGTGTTAAACATAAAATATGTCAACAAAATACTCCCTATTTATTCATGTACAACGATAGAATGAACAGACAATTATTTAAAGCAACTATTCAAATTGAAGTTTACGGTTGTCATAGTAATGAAATTATGGGTGGAAAAGAGCGCCAAATCGTTTTTGCTCTATTTTGTTTAACTTCTTAATTTATAATTTAATTTAAATTCATAGGATAAACGTGTTTTTATTTCCAAAACTAGTTAAAGTTGAATTAAAAACTCTTAATCACCCGGAGCAAGAAGTAGCCCAGCGCTGGAGCGTCAACATGTCCTTGAGTCTCGATTGGTCGAAGGAATGATCCTCCTCTGGGGTCCCGTTGGCTTATTTTCCGTTACAACCAGTGATCCACGACTGGTTTATTAAAGGCCGTGGTGTGTGCTATTCTGTTTTTCTCTATGACCAAGTATTGATATAGCAGATGATTAATAATCAATGTATTCCGCAAGGCTCAATGGGTAAGTGTACTTCCACTTACGCCGACCAGTGTCCACAACTGGTTTAGTAAAAGCCGTGGTATGTACTGTCCTGTCTGTGGCAAAGGGAATGTAAAAGATCCCTTGTCTCTTATCAAATTGGAGTAGCCGGTTTCCTCTATGATACTAACACTAGCTTCTGTCGTGGATAGGCTGTCGAGGCAGCTGGACTTCGTGCTCTGGGTTGTAACCAGTACTGGGATTTAAATTCCCATATTCCACGAATGGGATTTGAACCTACCAGTCTTAATTCCAATGCGTTAACCACTGCGCTACGGAGGCCGGTGTCAATTGTATGTAAACGATATAACTTTATATTAATGCCGTAACGGGGTTCACTTTAAAGTTGGAAACAGAAGTTTTGTTTCGGAAATGGAGAACAGTTTAGTGTAATTGGTTACACTAAAAATCAATGGATAACTTCCGATTTTGTGTAAAAACTGATGACCACCGCTCAAAACACCGGAATGTCACATACGCGTGTACATACGAATATTCACCCGCACGCCAGGAAGTAATTGTTTAGTGACAAGATGGCTCGAGCAGTGGAAGAGTTGGCGAGAGAAACCGGTTGTTATTTTTAGCTATAATTATCGTCAACGTAATCCGCTTCACTCTCATTGACAAACGTTCTTAAGATGTCCTTGCATTACTAACTTAGTGAGTACAATCAAGTGTGACCAAACGACAATATTAGTGCTTAAAATTAGTTTACTTTTATAACTGTTTACCGAAAGTAAAATATTTAGCATTGATTGAGGTCCACCCAAGCACGGCAGGAATTGAAGATAGTAGATATAATAAATACTATTGGGATGTTTAGAACCAAATTATTGATCCATTGACTTTACAAATGTTTCTATTCATATTTAAAGACAGTCACTCATCATTTTGGCGCGAAAAGCTCGATCAAGTAACGACAAAGTGAAGCTTGTTATACGCAAATTCAAATGTGTATTTAAACAGAAGAGAAACCGTTGTATGACTGGTATAATGCTCAACGTTCGTCAACAGTATGGTCTAATTAGATAAGATGAATCACAAGTGACGGGAGAGCGAACACCATTGTACCAGTCCTTATGAAATCACAACGAAGTGGAGCGTTACGTAGCGCAGCTCAAGAGCGTCATCTTGAGGCTCGATGGGTCGATCCTTCGACCCTCCTCATGGGATCCGTTGGGTTATTTCCCGTTCCAACCAGTGATCCATGACTGGTCTATTAAAGGCCGTGCTATTATGTCTGTGGAAAAGTGTGCATAAAAGATCCGTTGCTGTTATTCGAAGAAGACTAGCCTATCTGGCAGCAGCGGGTTTCCTCTCTTACCAAGTGTCGATATAACCGCTGATTAATAATCAATGTGTGTCGGTGGTGTCGTTATTCAAAAAACTTTCTTTGTTTTCAACTTCCATACCGTTATACGTAAGTTACATTTGTATTACACTATTGGCGATATTCCCAGGACGCAATGGACATTATGTGCATTTTCAGGACATTCCCTGTGGTGGACGTATTGGTCACTGTGTAAATAGCTGGTATAAAATCACCAGACAATACGTTTTCCTTTCCTACCAAATAAAGCTATAAAATGACGTCCAGTTAATGTGTAAAATAGAGAGTGTGCTTCAGCCATGGTTATTGCTTCAAGATACCGCAGTCTGATGCCCTTCCGGCAATCAACCATTAGACACTCACAACCATTCTTCTGCATGGACGAGGCTTATACTGATGATTGCAACATTCATATACACAGTTCTGAGAAGAATTTTGTTCCTACCATGTTGAATTCCATCTGAGACAGAAACAGACATCCTTGTGTCTGTTTCCTCGTCTGAACAATTCATCAGCACTGGAAAAGGCAGATGACAACACCTCGTATTATTACCATTCATGGAAATGCTTCATTCACAACCTGTTATTATTATTTTTTTGGATAAGATGAAAGAGTTCTGACTTGTTCATCTATGGGGCATTTCATGGTATTTGTCACGTCCGTCACGATTGTTTTTCATCATTTTGGTTAGTGTAGACAAACACTATGTTGTTAGATAATTCAACTGTTAGGAATTTCAATTTGCAGCACAAAATCATTAATAAAATCTGATAATATTTGCATTTATTTACATAACAAAGAGAAACAATCGTGACGGACGTGACCAATACCGTGAAATTCCCCCTATACGCATGGATCATCACCAGTTACTTGGAGTTTTATTGTTCCAGTGAACATATCTTCGGATACTCTACCAATTTCTGAAGTGTACCAGCTTAGCCCATGATCACTAAATTGCGTATGCATACATTTCACTTGAAAACGTGTTCTTGTGAAGGCAGACACAGTGATGTTTGTGAATGCCTCTCAACCGTGGATACGAATGTGGTAATCATCAGTTTAAGTCACAATCAGATGATTGGTTGTGAAAGTCTATGGTTGATTTGCAGGACATCCACCACACTGAGCGGATAACAATTCAGATAACATTGGAAAATAAATGGCTGGCACCAGACATTTTGAAAAGTTTGTGATGTTTGGATTCAGTGACCCTTATAGGCACACACCAAATTACTATCATGAGATAGATATAATAAATTCCAACAGCCAGTTGAGATCCAAAATAGGTCATAGTAACTGTGTGCTAAATTTCATACTTGTATCACAAAGTGTACGATTCGACTCTAAATGCGGATTCTTTTATTTATAATTATAATAAAGAAAGTTGTTTACTGAATATATTTTCTCATTTCAGTTATTGTTCAGAGTTTCTTTTCCTTGGTCACCGGTCAACAAAGATCAGTGGCCCAACAATGTCTCACGGAGCAGATCCGAAATAATAACGTAGGTTTTCAGCCAATCAGAGCACCGGTTGGAAGAAATATTCCTGCCACAGACGCCACGTTAAACGCATTTAGAGCTATTTGTCAGTAAGTATTGCATAAATGCGTAACAGGAGCATGGGACCGGGTTGGGGGACGTCCCCGTCCCATCCAACATTGAGACTATGGGCGAGAATATAATTCCCCCACCCACAACTATGTTTTTAAAGATTTTACGCAATTTTAATTCAGTAGTCAATAATAATAATTTATTATTAATGTTTATTCAGATACAATAAAATTGCGTTTTAGGTCAACTAAATTTTAAAACATTGCCACGGGAGTATGAGGGCAGTGCAATCTTTGCGAAACCCTCAAGTCATTGAAAATTGCAGTTTCTGTTAAAAAATATATTTTAATAATACCAAACAAAAAACCCTTAAAATAGTAAAAAGCATTTGCAATTTGTGGCTAGTTTAATTTTTAGTTACCACAGGTGATTGTATAGCTAATTATTAGTTATGTTCTACATTACCAAACTCAGGGACAGACCTCGGAACTATTTTAGATAGGGGACTGTGTTTAGTACAAAAAGGCACATGTGCATCTAAACCCACTATTAAAACAAACAGAAAATAGTCACCAGAAAATATTCACTTTTTTTCTCAATAGTAAATCATTTTTTAAATACATTTTTAAAATGGCACTGGAATAGTTTAAGCTTATGGGACCCCTCAGTCATTTTCATTGGACCCTCCCTTGCCAAACTACTATGTGGCTACTTGTGTACATGTATTTTACTTTCTCCTCACAGGAATTATGAAAATTACATCAGATGTTTCGAGACTAGACTACCCGGTTCCACTGTTGCGAATGATAATTTTCTAAATTTGATCTTTGATGCCCCCAACATGAGAACAGCGTACAGGGGTCTCTGCAGAGATTTGAATGGTATGTCAACCAATAAAACCCCTTTGAAAAAAAAAACCCACACCACTAAAACATAGCAAGCACACGCTTATATAAAAAAGACCAAGAACACGCATATCACATTCATTGAAGATAAAGTTTGTTCGTTTAACGACAGCGCTGGAACACATTGATTATTAATCAGCGGTTATTGGATGTCAAACGCAATTGGTCACAGAGGAACACGCTGCCGCCACATAGGCTAATCTTCTAATAACAGCAAGGGATCTTTTATGTGCACTTTCCCACAAACAGGATAGCACGCACCACGGCCTTAGGTAGACCAGTCATGGATCACTAGATTGAAAGGGAATGTATTAATGTGTTAATGAATACTGTATTAATTATAACACTATAATTGGATACGTGGGGTGCCGCTTACCCTTTGTATACTGAGTTATGTACCGCAGTCCATGTTACTTCTTGTGGTCTTTTCATTCTTTTCCATAGTTCTTCAGCGACGAATGCAGTGTTTGTTGACGACTCCTCAGATTCAACAGTGCTACAACAACTTCCGGTCAGCCGTCATCCAGGTTGTGAACATTGGACGACAAGGTGGTATGCAGAGAGAGGATCTGGAAAGTATTGCTTGCAAGTGAGTCAAGTCGATGTACAACTAGTCCGAGAAAACTCTAGACCCTTATTAAGAGGGTGGTCAAGCCAGAAAATGTTCGTCTTGACCACAGATATGTCAGATAGAGTTTTCTGGGATTGATAAAGATAAAATTTGCTTGCTTAAATAAATCACTGGAACACATTGAGTATTAAACAGAGGTTATAGAATGTCAAACGCATGGTTATATTGACCCTTGGTCACAGAGGAAACCCGCTGCCGCTTCAATGTGATATAGGCTATACTCTTCTTCGAATAACAGCAATGGATCTTTTATGTGCTGTTTCCCACATACAGGATAGTACACACCAGTCGTGGATATCTGGTTGGAACGGGAAATAACCCAACGGGTCCACTGAGGAGGATCGATCAGTCGATCTATCGAACCTCAGGCGGACGTTCTTGCTCTGAGCTACGACCCACTCCGTATTATATATGTTGAAGACATAATATTGTTCTATTTTGATGTATTGTAGGGTAAAATGAGTATGCATGGTTAAACGTAGGCTCCTATGTATGTAGAACTTTAATAATTTCATAAGCTCGTGTGTTTCCCTTGTCAACCGATTGTCGTATTTCGGATGTTTGGCCGCACACAGGTAAACATCGTGTGGTGGACGTTCTCATCGTTTTAATACTATAATCATGTTATTCATTTTGTCTTTGATGTAGAAAGTCCGCGTCTGTTCCGCTCCACTGCTATATATAATATGTTACATGCAATGTTCCAAAGCAGTAATTTTATAAAACGACTAAAATGTTCAGGCATTTGACCAATGACTAAATTAGAGCCCCGGGTATGTCTCTTTGGCAAAAATAAAATAAAATAACATAAAGAATAATAGCTTGTCACAGTGAATAGCTGGATTGAAAGACAAGCTGACAATCACATGGCTGATCAGATATAATATCTCAGTTGAATTTCATCATCATGCATTATATTAATTGCCTGAACGTGCTTCAGTCAAACTGTCAAATACATAACCATAATTTTAGTCATTTGGTCAAATGCCTAAATATTATAGACTGATTTGGCACATTGTCTGTAACATAATATATACTTCTATATATATATACATGCATATAAAATTATATATATACTGCATGGCGCGTGAATGTTTTCACATACTTATCACTGTTCAGAGTCGTGTGAGCATTTGTTTGTAAAAATAAGTTTAGTTTTAACAATGGTAAATACAATGTTCATTATTATACTAACAAAAACATTCTTTCTATTTTCAGCGTCTCCATCGCCAGATATCAATGCGAGACTCAGGTGTACGCTTTCTGTGATCAGAAAGCAGGGGAGATAATGAGAAACTTCTTCTACGCTGGTCTGCCTGGTAAATGTCGGCAAATGACAGGAGTCACTTCCGAGTACACAGATATGTGGGGAGGAGCAAGCGTTTCCCAACTAACCATCAGTTTGATTTCTCTCCCTGTTTTACTGATGTTCAAACACATAGCACGAATATAAACACACCTGTGTCTATATAGTTAACGTTCTGAATAAATCATTATGTCTAATATCATATATTCAAGCAATGTAGCTGGCTACTGGACAAGGACATTTTTCAATATAAAACCACACTGTTAAATATCGTTTGAAATTGTTATGAAGTATATATATATATATATTGTTAGCCATCATCATAAATTAGAGAACATTTTAGTATTATTACACAAGTGTTCAGTTCATACTAAAAATGAGAAATACTATTTAGTAACCAATTAAGTGTATAATAGCAAGCATGATCTGAATTACTTGTGTTAATCTATTTATTCTTCCATTATGGCATTATATAAAATAAGTTTTAAATGACACCGGCAGCATTCATACTCCCGATGTCCTTTACATAAACCTGCAAATGATATAAATTATGAAGCAGGTTATTTTGAACGATGTGGATAATTAAGCAAATTGTCACCAGCATTGCATGTACTACTTACCTACCTAGTATCCATATACATTACAAAACCAAACTGAACCGCAGTGCGATGCAGACGAATAAGTTTTTTAAATCCATGTCAACGGATATAAACGTCGACTCGAGGCGTTGCAGAAGCTTAGAGTGAACTTACCGGTATTGTTATTATTCTCCGAGTGAACTTGCCGGTATAAAACTAGTGTTATTATTCTCCGAGTGAACTTGCCGGTATAAAACTAATGTTATGATTCCTCTGTGAACTTGCCGGTATTATTATATATCATTTTCTATTTTATTTTTGATGAAATATAACTATACTTTGTGTGGTTAGTATACAATGTTTCTGAGATTACGAGAAGGAGGGTGGGGAAAAACAAAGTTTTCAATTTGAGTTAATCTGAAACGCGTATCCTGGTATCTGCTATGCTGGCATAAAATATGCGTTACAATAATACTAAATGCATAGTTCATGAAATATATGTGAATTTGAAAAAGTGTAATAATGACACCATATATTGGGTATTGATAAGTTGACAAGAATTCCACTAACAATGTGGTGAGTTCTTAATAGTGAGAATTGAATATACATCGACGATTTGTAGATCATTTCATCGTGAAATATTTAATTGACATATATATACTAGTATTCCATTGGCGACTACTTCGCTGTAATTATGGTATTTTGTTTGTTGGTGTTTTGTTTGCAGATGTACATATGCATTCGTTGTTGTTATTTTTAATGTTTGGGTGGGTATGGGAGATATACAAATGTACGTGTGTGTATATATAGATACCATCGACCGTGAGAAACGAACATCTTAAAATTCAATATCGTTTCTGTTACCGTTCGAGACGATAGCGAATTTTATAGTATAATTTTAACCATATATTACATGTATTTCCATTACATGGCAGTTTTGATCAAATTTTCATGCGTCACCATCTTTAATTGTAGAACCGAGAGGTCAAATTGATAAATTAGAGTGTTCACTATAAACCACGTTGTCCATGGGCTAGTGGGTGTTCCCATGTACCTCATCACCCCCACTATCCAACTGTAAGTACCCCTGGGTCCAATGGTTTGGAAAAGTCGTGTTAACATTGATTAACGTGATTCCAGAGGTACTTGCTGAGCCAATATTTAACATAATATGAAACTGATTTTAAACAATATTTAATGAGAGGGGCAAATGAAATCGCATATAATTTTGGCCTATAATGGGCCGATTTAACATATTTAGTATCATTGTATAGTTTTTAACCTGTCTACAGAGTGATGCCAGTTAATGGGCAATCAACTCATTGATACTATCGTGAAAGGTCAAAAGGTCATGGCGAAAGTGAAATTTCGCTTTTTTTTAGGTCTCGAGAGATCTATTAGTATTATTATCAGAGGGTAAATAAAAATGATAGAACTCACAAGTGCCTTCCCACCATAACATTTGGTCTTTCATCCCTAATTCTCGACACTTGCAATCAATCAATAGTTTTATATAATCAATAACAATTTCTAGAAGTTTAATTGTAATCATAATTATATAATAATTATATTCAAAAGAAAAACCAAAGGTTGAACTACGAAATATAATGGAATATATATCACATATTATGTAGTTAAAAAGTTTAATATAGTAGTTGATCCCACTTAGGGTTGTGTAAATTATTTCAACAAAATCATTTCATATATTGTTCTGATAATATGGATACTCTGCATAATGTAATAAATCACTTATGTTTGTTCTTTTGTTGTGGTTTTTGTTTGGTATAGTACTAACTCTTCAAACGCAAAGTGAGTTTATGTTCTCGTATAGCTGTTGTCATCTTGCTGTGTGAACTTCATTCAAATAACGTCTCATGCCAGAACCATCAAACATGTCGTGCACTGCGTTGTAATCTTCCATACATACAATCAGTCTGGAATGAAATCCTCAAAGAGTGTCTGTCCCTTCTCAGGAAAGATAATGGTGTCGTCCTTTGCATCTGCTGACTAATACAAGAGCTGCTGATGACACCAGACTCTTTAAACTAGACTGCACTACGAATAGATTTCCCGCACAATGTAACTCAATGGAAAAAAAAGTCTTGTTTTATTATTTAACGCCACTAGAAACACATCAATTATATATCAGCGGTTATTGGACGTCAGACGCATGGTTATATTGACACATGATCTCAGAAGAAACCCGATGTCGTCGCTTCATGGGCTACTCTTACCGAAAGGACAGAAATGGGTCTTTTATGTGCACTAACCCATAGACAGAATAGCACACAACACGGAATTTGATAAACCAGACGTGTTTCACTGGCTGGAACGGAAAATAGCCCA
>JAULBR010055536.1:0-14569 GCA_032355825.1 Melanodrymia aurantiaca
TTTCGCTGTGGAGGATCGATCTCTCGACCCATCCCGCCACAAGCGGACATCTTACCTCTGAGCTACGTCCCGCTCCCCTTATATTACTAATAAGAACTTTTACTTCTTATTAGATTGTCAGTACACCTCGAACTATATGACCCCGAACTTTGGTACAAACGCTACCTACAGTGTATAGGGCAAGGCGTTGTCTAGTCCGTTGTCCATGCTGAAAATGGAAGAGCAACACCACGGTGACTTACATATCATTGTGTCAATGGCAGACGCCCTCAAAATCCTATCTAAATTCTCCGTATTGTCTTAGTATGTTCACAACCCATTACGTTTTATGATTTCACAACATTGCATCATTTTCTGCTTTGGTGTACACTGCATTTGGCGGAGCCCATTTCTAGCATTGTTTTGCTAACATCTCAGTAAAGTGTGAGGTGGTCGTCAATGGCCAACTGCTAGTCCGTTTTAACGTTTGTTTAGAAATACAGCAAGCACCGAGTAAACCACCTTACAGAGCATTGGGTTTTTTTCAAAATATAAATACACGTGGTACACAATCTGTTATAAACCCCAATGCAGATGGAAAACGTAACCATGATGGGAATATTTATCATATTTTCTCACTGGGAAATACCACAGCGTTTGTATAACCTCTCAATTGATGTATTTGTTAAATATGTAGTTCAAGCTACTGAATGAAAAGTTACTGAAATAATGCCAAAATGACGTTGCAAATGGTTAAACATTAATGATATAACGTATATACAGTAGAATCTTAAGTATAATTTTCACTGTTACATTGACATGAAATATATTTAGGAAAACCTATTCCAATGAGTTATGAATAAAATATTAACTTGCTACAATGTGTTATGAAGCTTAAGTACCTAATAATTTTGTTTCGTTTTATTAAAAACATAATTATTGGCCATAACAGACTGTTGTACGGGCATTACTATACTGCTCGCTAGATCTCACTATATCCAATGTATTTGTAGAAGGTTAGCATGGCCCTGGGACGTTCTTACCCTATACAATAATTTAGTACGATACAAATTCTTCTTCTTCTGCGTTCAAATTTTAGCATGATCATGCTAGATCTGTAGTCCACTCGGCCTGATGAAGTCCACAGTTTTCACCAGGTGATTTTGGGAGCCCCATAGGTTTTCATCAATATAAACTCCCTCCAGCCATACGATACAAATGACTTTAGACAAAAGTACACCCAAGATGTAAGTAGATGTTACATGTAATTGTAATAATATGAAATGGTCCATTAGCCAGAAACATGTTACAAATGGCATTAGATGTGAATAGATTATTTATATAATTATCAGCTTTACATAATGATATTTAATATTTTTTTATAATCATTTGTATATACCATATTTTGCCACCCAATAGTCGATGTCGTTTTTAGTGCTGGGGTGTCGTTAACAAACCAGTTCATTCATAGACGTGCACGCCCGATGGCATCCATTTTCAAACTCTGGGTGTGCCTTCAATAACACACGGTGCTCCATATGAAGGCGTGGGATATAGCCTATCCGCACGAGACACGCCTAGTAAGATATGAAAAAGTAAAAATCACATGTTAAATCGACACTTTAGTATTAATGCATAATAATATTGTATACCCAATGTTAGGAGATGTTTGTCTAATATGGCACCCTTTGAACAAAGTCTGAGAGTGTTCTGGGGCGGTATTTATCAAATAACTTAAAGTTTTGACTTAAGTTTCATTAAATTGAATAAGGTAAGACAACAATGTAAGCTAATAAGTTGTTCAACTTACAGCAATAAAGAACTTGAACTTGAACTTGCTTAAGTTTGTGTAGAATTCTTAAGACACCTCAGGAGGAAACTTAAGACTTAAGTCAAACAAAAACGTCCAAAACTTATGTCTAGGGGTCTTTTTTTTCTCAGAACTGAAGTCACAATCGTAGAAATTTAAGTTTTTTCTTAGACTTAAGTCTTATTTCTGACTTAAGTCGCTTGATACATACCGCCCCTGGTTTCCAGAAGTCGAGTGATTTCCCTGTTGTACATGTGTACGTGTTTCGTGGGTCGGCGGGTGCTAAGACCGTTCAAACATCAAGTGTGAGCGGTACTGTATCGTCTGGATGCTGCCTTCACCAGATGACATACTAGACACAGGTTTTCTGGTTCAAACAATAACAGGTTGAAGCCAATATGAGGAAGTGAGAAGATGGCAGGAATATTTTATGTTGACCACTAAGTCCGATGATCTGAAAATAAAATATAAGAATTCAAACAATTTACTTTATTTTTGCTCAATCTGTTTAAAATGAAAGGATGACAAACGATATGAATGACAACGACAAAAATCTCAGATATGACGATAAAACAAATGTATAATATTTCTGGTTCCTTTTATAGAACATTCCTTGCATTTGAAGACACGACCGTTACACACATACAAGACAAAACAATGGACACACATTGAAAAAAAAGAGATTACTTCACAAATAAAACTAGATTTGTAGTGAATAAGAAAGGGGAAAATAGACATACTTCCATCTGCGATCATTGATTATATTGTGCAATTTAATAATGTTCCATAATAATCTTTATGTACAGAGACAAACATGATCATGACCATCAATGCACTTTCGATTCCAAATATGACTAGACAATTTGCGCAGCCATTCGATAATAAGGTTTAATATTGAGAACATGGTTTTGTACTTTTGAACTAGAAAGATACATCCGTTTAAAAACTACAACTATTCAAATTATGTCAACACTTTAGTTATAACTTATTTACATACTTATATATCTCATTAAGATTCAAGCACATCTGTCATGGCCACGGAGTCTAGCTTGCCTGTCGAGAACAGAAATTAGTGTTAGTATGAGAGAGGAAACCCGCTAATTATCTTTGATAAACAGCAAGGGATCTGTTATATGCACTTTCCCACAGACAGGACAATCATACCATGATTTCTGTTGACCAATAGTGGGGCACTGGGCGGTGTACCCATTGATACTTGCGAAGTACTCACTAGACTTGGAATCGGTACTGCAATTTAAAATCCCATACCCTCTAGCGGGATTAGAGCCCAGTGCCTCCTAACCATAAGGCAGAAGCGTTAATCACTACACCACGGAGGCAAGCATTCCATATTAATAATTAAATCTCAATGATTGTGACTGTAATATTCATTACATGCAGGTAGCCAGATCCACTACAACTTGTCAACGCCCAGCGTCAGCAAAGGCGATTTGAAAGATTATCCACAATCTCGTTTGTTGTTGAAAATCTCTCATCAAAGATCAGTTTGGAATCATAGCCAAACCAAAATCTGCCCCGATTTGGAACGTTTACATAATCATATTCAGTGGCATACCTGTTCTTTCAAGTGCGGGTTTCGTTAAGATTAATATATTAACCAAAGGCAATTGTTTTGGGCATCGTATAGCTGACTGACAGACTGCATTTAGTTGTAGGTGTCTTGTCCACTGAAGGTTTAGACACCCCCGCCCTGGGTACGGTCCGCCATCAAAGGTGGGGGACCCATTGCCGAGTCTGTAGCTAAGGCGAGAATCACACCGTAGCGTTTTTGAAATAGTTTACATTGCTTTGTAGTATGACGTAACAATTGGGCCTCTTCCATCTCCAATGTTATTAGAAAATAAACACGATAAAAGTACACCCACCGTTCACAACGCGGCAGCTTGCTGATCCCATGTGTTTTCGTAGCATGCCACGATGGTACTATTATTATAGACACACTCCAGAGTTTGAACAGAACAGAACAAAACAGAACAGAATTTAGTTACACTCAGGCCGTTGCACAACGGCGTAAGAGGAATACAAACTATGATAATTATTATACATAAACTATTTACAATATACATGTATATATGACACTATATACGTGACAATAATTATATACATGACAAGATGGTGGTTGACAAAGATATAATAGTTACAATATATATATGCTATATAATTTAAAAACCGTTATTACTTCTGCATGTACTATTATGTTTACTATTATGAAGATGGATACGCTTCTAATGCTATTTATAACATGTTCGGGCTAATAGAGTATTTGACTTTGACATTTACGTACATTTTATCGATATTACAATATTAATTTAATTATGTATATCCAATGTGTTGAAAGTAGCTTAGTATTACCCTTATACTTTTACCTGCAATAATTTAGTGCAATACAAATTATTTGGACAAAATTACCCGTTATAAGATGCTATAACAATTTAGATGACCAAAATTATATAGGATATACATGTACGTATATTTATATTGTAAGTAAAAAGTGTAAGTAACAAATAACATTAAATTCCCATGTAGTGCTTGCAGGCATTTGTCTTAAAACTCTGGAGCATCCCTTTAATACCAATGTATTCAATAAACACAACAAATCAACAATTTTGAATGAGATGCTTTTTTTTACTGACTTTTTGTATGTCTCTTAGATGAATTTATACACGTATTTGATGACACGTATTCTGCCATGCGCCTTGGCGCTTTTGAAACATTTATAGAAAAATAATCTGGGCAACAATAATCAATTTACAAAAGAGAAAGTCCATACTACCTTGGTTTCATTTATAAATTTGTGGTCATATTTTAAGTTTCAGCATATGAAGCTATTATAACGAACATAATAAACCAAAAGATAACAGGCAAATTTTAGGTCCACCTTGACTGACCTCAAAAACGTTCTTGAACTTGTTAGCTCTTTATAACAAATCTATTTAACATGAACGCTATATTTAGCTTCTAAATCTAATTTTATCACAAGGTTTCAATTCTACTATTTAAGGACACCACATTGCTCATCGACGAATCTTAACTTTACATTCCAATTGTTCTGTTTTAGCTCCTCTTCGATTTGAGAAATTCTTGGTATACGAGAAACTGTTGAACAGTCAATGACACGAGTTTTAAATACTCGGAGTTAGATGTGTCCCAGTTTTCTAAAAAATAAATGCTGTTAGGTGATGAATGAGATCTCCCCAACCTTGACACCATTTAGTTTTCTGAGAACTAAAAATCATTTTGAACTGAAGAAAAATAATCTCGTGTTAGCAGTGCTTAACAAATCGTGCTTAAAACTGGTAGGCAAGGCTCAATGGGTAGGTGTACTTCCACTTACACCGAACAGTGTCCACACTGTCCGCGGTATGTACTTTCCTGTCCGGAAAAGTGCATATAGAAGATCCTTTGCTACTCATCAAGAGTAGTGGGGGTTTCTCCCATATCAACACTAACTTCTGTACTGGACAGGCATTTGAGGCAGCTGGACTGCATGGCCATGATAGATATGCTTGAACCTTAATTTGACATAAGCTCGTAAAACGTTATAACTAACTAAGCAATGGGACAATTAATACTCTGTATCGCCATGCAGCTGATTCTTATCGTCCTATTTAAGTTTAAACGCTGCGGATCGATTGTTGTTTTTGTTTTTTTCGTTTTACATACAAGTACGCCCACGCGCGATGTAAATAGACAGCCCAGTTCCCACTCTGGACATGCGTTTCTTTTAGCCTAATTTTAAAACGTAGTTTTAAATTTCAGAAATATGTTCAAAATCTGACTAATTGATGCACAATATTGTTAATCAAAAGCTAGTACTATTTTTGGTATTATACTAAAATTCAAAATTATTTTACTATCATTACAAAATATATTTCTAGAAAAACTTTCGAGTATTTCAAAATACATGGCACCCTTCGATTAAATTTTAAAAAGAAATATAATAAAAATAGACAATTATAAATGGTACATAGTATAGTAAAATAAATTATGGTATACTTTTATGATTCACTTTATATATATTCTTGATAATAATAATTATGCGCACGTGTACGTAGATGAGTGTGTATACGTGTGTGTGCGTGCGTGCCAGCGCATGTGTGTGTGTGTGTGTGCGCGGGCCCGTGTGTTGTGTATGTGTGTGTGTATGCGTGCACATGTGTTTGTGTGTGTATGTGTGCGTGTGTGCCTGTATATGTGCAAGTGCGTTTGTGCGTGCGTACGTGCATATGTAATACTTTCGAAACAGCAAAGCTCCTATGAACGCCAAACGACTGACCCAGCTCTGTCCACGACTTGCATTAGTCCATACACCGCCTTCCTTCGCTGACTTGGAGCGGAGAAGAGGAATGTCTCGCTTCACCAGTTAACATAACCAGAATAACGCGCGTGTATTGCTTTCTTCGCTGTTGTTTGAGCTTTCTAGTAATTTAGTTCAAATTGTATGCCTAACTGCAGCCTATGAATCCCTACCCTTCGAATTCAATGTTAAAGAAACACAACACATTTCTCATTTTCAAATATCAAACTCGAAGCTATTGACAACTATCCGCAACATTTTTATATTGGCCATAAGAATTTGCGCTAATTGAAATGTTAAATGTTTATCCCTACTCGCTAATCCCACTTGTCCTTCAATCATTTAAAAATTTAAGAAATGGAATCCGACCATCAATTTCGTACAAATATTACGCGAGTATTACACGTATGGTATTTCGGAGGAAAATACAATATTTATCAATTATGTAGTAACGATAATGTTGTGCAAACATTAATACTTTAAGAAATTCGGCCTAATAAATGTTTGGAAACCCCAAGTAAATTTTAACACAATCCAAACCATTTTAATATATTGATTCTATACAGTTTTACGTTTTTAAAGTACTTTGAAATATGCCTGTCGACGTAATGTTTGATTAAGAGTTACACGTCTACATTTGAGGTGACGTAGACTTTTTTGGCATCTGAAATATTAAAACCACATCAAATAATTCGTTGCATTGATGTAACGAATAAGTAACAACTAAATAAACGAAAGCAAATAAATCGTGTTGCATGAATTTTCTTATTACACGTGTAGTAAACTTTGGAGTTATCCAGATTTAAAAGAGTATGTACATGTATATGAACGTATGTACGTATGCTTACTTACGTATGTACAGGTTGCGAGGGTAGCTCAAGGCAAGAGTGCATGTCTTCGGCTCGATGGCTCGATGGCTCGAATGATCTATCCTCATCAGGGGACCCGTTGGTTATTTCCCGTTCCAACCAGACATCCACGACTGGTCTATCGAAGGCCGTGGTGTATGCTATCCTTTCTGTGGGAAAGTGCACATGATATTATATCCCATGCTATTAATCGAAGAGGTTTCCTCTGTTACCAATGTGTTCCAGTGGTGTCCTTAAACAAACAAACTTGATCTTTTACGTACATTCATATTACTTAAATAAAGAAAGCATTCAATAAAAAGAAGAATTACAAATAAAAGCACGCAAGAAAGGATAAAAACACAATCAAGGGAAGACAAATAAAGAAAATAGAATATAAATAAAATTAAGGTTATTTTTACAAGTAAATGAATTTTAATAAATCTATGTCACCCGGCATGCATTTATCTGACATTATATGCTTTATGTATTTATATAAATTGAAACGCAAATTATCTATGAGTCGTCTAGAAAAACGAATTAAAATAACTAATACATTCGAGTAAACAAATCTATACATAGTTTAGTTTTAGGTAAATTAAAACAAGTCTAGCTTAAGTAATAATAGACTCCCATTTGAATAATCAAAATTCATGATTCATTATAATTATACAAACATTTGTTCTTTAATTCTCAACCTTGTATCATTATTAATTTTATTTTCTAAGGGATAAAAATAAATGTAAATGACATTGATTAGATCATTACAAATATCATTTGTTTTATTAAAATAGTTTTGCCAGACAACGGCTTAACCTTGATGCCACATTCACCAATATTCTTCCGTGTTATTCATTAGCATTTAGCACGGAAAGTCAACAATGGTAGCAAACTGGCAAAAATTATGAAAACACCATGTTTGAACATGAATGGCTGATTACACAGGCATTTTAATCATGAAGGAAACACAACAAAGTAAAATATATATCAAACTCCACTAATAATGCACATAAATGTTCTTTACTACAAAGTAATTTATCATATAATTTATATAAAAACTTAAATTAAAAAGATACAATTACTATGTGTATGTGATGTGTGTAAAAGATACGTGATCGATCTAAATTCTACGACGTCACAGAGCATCGTCGAAGAAAAAAACGTGCGGCTTGCTTGCCAAGGATTTTGTTTGCCTCGAGAAAACTGTAAGTGGATAAATCGAAGTCAAATATGTAAACAACGAATGGAATTGTTATCATCGTGCCTGTGTGTTTTCAGCGATCATATAAAACAGGTGAAACACCAGTTAGACGACACTTGAGATTGTGCGCCCAAAGAAGCTTGTGTTCCTTTTTCTCTCTCGCTTGTTATTTGGACTTTACTGTCGTACCTTGTTATTGAAGAAAGTTCTTGGAACTACCATACAATAAGTTCATGATGTACCAACTTCTAGTAGCAACGTGTCTAGTTTGCTTGGTGTCAGCAGCAGTTCGCCTTGACGAAAGCTGCAGCGATCATGGAGAATTCGCCTGTCATAGGGTGGATCCCACGTCTTTTACCCGATGTTTAGATGGACAGCTCTTCGAGTTTTACTGCCCTGATGGACTTAACTTCAACACCCAAACCCAAACGTGTGACTGGCCTGAATCGGCTGATTGTACTTACATTCTGAGCTCTTCTGCTGCCAGTTCTGAGGCGAAACCGAAACAGGTTTCCAAATCGAAAATAAGCAAAGTTGTTGAGAAAGTTGCCGGACAAAAATCTAACAAATATCCTTGGTGGCGACCCAAGAATGTTGACCCATCCTCATGGGAGGATACTAGTAACTTACTGGACACATCCGACTCTTCGAGTGGAGGACCCAAAGTTCACGGACATAACCACGGACAGGTAGCAACTGGAACCGGAGATTCAGGAAACTCGTGGAATTCCGGTGAATCTGGTGGCTCGTCGGGTGGAGCGGCCAGTACGGGCGGTTCATCCACAGGTGGTTCATCTACAGGTGGTTCATCTACGGGTGGTTCATCTACGGGTGGTTCTTCCGCGGGCGGCTCTTGGGAATCATCTGCAGAAAACACGCAGTCAGCTGGCACCGATTCGTCTGAAAGTGATACAGGGCCAGATGTTACGGACAGTGCGTCTGGGAGTCAGCCACAACAAGGTCATCGCCACCCCCACGGAAACGCCATCAGCTCCTCGGCTGACGGACGACCTGATTTTGGGAGTGTTCCATGGAATTCTGGAGGTAGGTTATGTTTTTTACACGTACACGCATCTGATATAATACCAGTTGGGATATTTTCCGTTCCAACCAGTGATCTACGACTGGTCCATCAAAGGCCGTGGTGTGTTCTATACTGTCTGTGAGAAAATGCACATAAAAGATCCCTTGATGTTATTCGAAAAATAGTAGCCTATGTGGTGACAGCGGGTTTTCTCTTTGACCATGTGTCGATATAACCGTGCGTTGGACATGTAATAACCGCTGACTAATAACCAATATGTGTCAGTGGTATCGTTAAACAAAAACACTTTATCTTTATTTATCTGATATAATATTAACGTATTTAGAATAGTTTAGAAATTTCAAATTACTGAAGAGTTACTGTAGTGTACTCATTCAGTAATATATTACCTACTTATATTAAGTTAAAATGTTCCATCAAGTGCAGACCGAATCATGCTAATGTTCTTTGTTTGAAAATAGAGTAGGCAGGTGATACAATAACATGACGCAAATTAATGTTTATTGCTGATACTTTGTATGCGTGTGCGTAATTGTTTTGACAACATAATTACCAATGGAATAACACAATATAAACCACAGGCAATGATTTACATGTAGGTATAACATGAGGCAAAATATTTTCAATACGTGTATCTTTTTCTCAAACTACCTATTTTTTTCTATGACTATTTTCAGTGATAAACATGTACGTATATACTAATTAATTTAAATACGTGTTGGAATAGTGTAAATTAAAATAATTATATGATATTCAACCATATACAAATTACCGATGAAAATGTTCCAAATAACTATATATTATTTTATCATAAATTTTGTGTCTCAGTGAAACACATATAATTATAATATCATCTTTTATCTTTGTTTTCCCTAAACCCTTTAGAGTTTTACTCGCGCATGCTCGTATTTTTCACAGATGTGGTACAGATGTTAGTTAGTTGTAACTTATTTAATTTTACGTGCTTATTAGGGTTCAAGCACGTTTGTCATGCTCATGCAGTGTAGCTACTTCGACTGTATGTCCAGGACAGAAGTCAGTACTAGTGTGATAGAGAAAAGCCGCTACTTCTATTTGATAAATAGGATGACTTCTTTTATATGCACTTTGCACAGACAGGACTGTACATACCACAACTTTTGTTGAACCAGTTGTGGGCACTGGTCGGTGTAAGTGGAAGTACACCTACATGTACCTATTGAGCCTTGCAGAACACTCACTCTGGATTGGGGCCAGTACTAGGATTAAACACTCCACATGCTACGAATGGGATTCGAACCCAGTACCTACCAGTCTTAAACGGATGCGTTAACCGCTGCGCTACGGAGGCCGGTTGTAAAGTTGTATCATTAAATACTTTATAATATCCTCCGCTAGAGCAGGTTTCACTATTTGCTGAGTATGAGCAAAGCACTTTCATTCTGCTCAGGGTTTGTTTCATCTTAGTTACAATATACACGGACTACACATCTTTCAAAAAGCTCTTGAAAGATACCAGCCCTCGCAGTGGTTAACGCATTTGGTATAAGACTGATAGGTACTGGGTTCGAATCCCATTCGTGGCATATGAGATCTTTAATTCCAATATCGATTCCAAGCCAGAACGAGTGGTCAGTAATTGCTCAATGGGTAAGTGTACTTTAACTTACAACGTCCACAATTGGTTTAACAAAGGCCATGGTAACTATTGTCGTGCCTATGGGTAAAGTGCATATAAAAGATCCCTTGCTATGAGTAGCGGGTTTCCACTATTATACCAACACCAACTTCTGTCCTGGACAGGCAGACAGCGTAACCATGACAGACGTGCTTGAAACTTCATTGGATATAAGGATGTAAAGAAGTTATAACTAACTAAGTACTAGTAACCAACTTGTTACAAGATATACAGAGGCTATTTCATATTATGGTGCATCATTTTGATAAAAATGCGAAATATATTTCTGTAGCGAACCACTAATCTGTTGGATCTGCCATTAGTCGGATTACTGGTATATTTTCACTTCAACATGCTAAATTTAGAAAAACAAAATTGATATACTTTCTTTGTATCTTAAGTAAATAATCGGCTAGGATTTGTGTTTGTTTTCATGAATATGAAGTGCATGGTGTCTAAGCACATTGTTACTACTGCTATAGTAGTTCACTTCACACAATGCTATATTTGTTTAATAATTGTAGTGACAATTATATTATTTAATTTTTTTTTAGAGTTTAAAGGCACATCCCTAGTTCGAACATGGATAGCTCCCTACTTGCACTTCTAATGCTATTTGTAACCTGTTTCTGGTTAATAGAACATTTCTTACAATCCAAGTTAACCTTTACTTACATTAATTAACGGTCTCCGTGGCGCATTTGTTAACAAATCCGATTAACACTGGTAGGGGTTTTTAACCCCAGTACCGGTGTAATAGGAATAGAAGTCCGTAGGAATATAGGTCCGACACAATGTAAAATACTATAGGATCTACATACCTAGGAATCCTAGTCCAAACAAGACTTTTATCAAATACATGTACATAGTTTTATTACGCTTTTTCTTACATTAACTCTATGACGTGTAGGTAATAACTAGGTTTATGGATCAGACTATTTGTTTCATTCTGTAAAGGTTTATTTTATTATTTAATCAATTTTGTTATGATATAACCGGACTTGCATTCCGGTAGGACTTACGTTCCTTTTACAACACCGGTACTGGGATTTATAATCCAATATGCCACGAATGGGATTCGAACCCAGTACCTACCCTAGCGAGGCCTTTACAAAAACATTTTCCCCGTGGGTTGTATATATATATAAATAAGACCCAAAATGTTTCTTTACCATAATTATGGGTAATAAAATTAATAATAATTTTATTTTATTTTATATTTTTAGGTCAGTGATATTTGATATGAGTCTCGCTAGCCTCAGCGCCATTGGCAATGATTATTATGATAATGTGGGAATTATGAAAACTATTAAAGTCAGTGATTACGTAAGTGATGGAAATTTTCTTATGTCTTAATTGACTCGTTCCCGTGGGATGTAACAGTAGTGACGTCATTGATTACATACAATGTAGGCATCCGGTGCTGCTGTCCAGATTCGCCATACAACGAGAAGTTTGCATTCTTAAAGACCATCGCTCACGACGTTTCGCGGCAAACGTTTCCGCTCCGCCGCATCTCCAGACAATAAAGTGACCTTAGACAGTGTATTAACAATCCATCTTCCAGTTTCCACTCCACTGCATCTCCAGACAATATCGTGACCTTAGACAGTGTATTGACAATCCAGCTTCCAGTTTCGGCGATCTATTCGTACGTTGCAGACTGGGCAATTCTACGTAATATAATGACATTTTGGCATTTCTATTGTTATTCGTAGTCATAGAATAATTGTATGCAATTATGTAGACAAACAAGGACAGTGTTTTCGCTTCTGTTTATACGCAAATTCATTTGGCAGGATACATGATTTCGTCACGTGATCCCTATTGTCCCGCCAAAATGGTGAGCGATTGTCTTCAACATCTTGTTCATTGGAACAACCACTATGCATCGCCTCAAAATTTCACCATCCATTGAATGTCCCTGTGGCACAGGAACACAAGATCCGGAGCACATACTACAAGAGTGTCCTACATACTACAAGAGTGTCCTACATACATCACCGAGAGAACACGCTCTTGGCCAACACCGATGCACTTTAGAGACAAGCTATGGGGAACCAAATGTGAACTGATTAACACCACACAGTTCATCAGGAACATACAAATCCTGATCTAAATTTTTAGAGCCGCAACCAACAGTGCTTGAACGCAGAAGAAGAATCTACAATACAAATCAAACTCTGACGTTTCTATTGTGCCATCTTACGGCTAGACCAACGAGATGTCTTTAAACTGTAATGATCATAGCAGAAAAAAGCTTAATAATTAGATTTGAAAAACACATGATGCCGTAATCTTAAAATCAATCAAATATACCAGTGTTCGTTATATACTAATTTGACAACACTTGCATAATATATATTCCTTTGCCACTTGCTATTATTAGGGACTATACATAAAATCCGAACAAAATCCGAACAAAATCAGGATGGCAATTGAACCCCCACCCTTCTCTTTTTATCTTAACATAAAACAATGCTCAACTGTGGACCGATGTTTTTACATGGAATGCAATTTGAAGTTGGCTTTTACCCCCTTCTCACCCCCATTCCGAACATTATTTGGATTGTGAAACACATTGACATTTATGCACGGTCCCTTAGAATTGCATGCTCTTTTGTTGTAAAATTGATACTACTTGTACTTGGTAAACCATCCATGTAAAGTTCTGCAACATACAGCGATTTTATTTTCTCTCATACCTGTCTAATCAGTTCAATATCGCCTACAAACTCTGCATTTAATGCTTTGGCCTTTTCAATGTCTTCAGGTTTCTGAAGGAAAAAATTATAAATAATTATTCTAATTCAACAAGTTTATAACACTAAATCTGATTGAACCAAATTTACAATTTGCCACAGTATATCATATGTTCTACTGCCTTGGTAAAACTCAGCATGGCATCATACGATTATAAGCAACTTTCTATGTGTCTATTTTCAGTGTTATATCAACATAATATACATTTGTAAGGAAAGGAAAACTGCATAGGGTAAGTGTAGCACATTTTGGTAAACTACATGCAACTACAATGCCTGGAGGAGCGGCAATTAGAAGTTGCGTAAAGTATTTAAACGAAATGAAAGAATAATCAATATTGCACCAAGTTAGAGAACTAGCCACATGGTTGATAACTAATGGGTGAAGATATGCGATATTTGTAATTACGTAACAAAGCCAATACATTTATTGTTAAAAATATGTACCTTGCAAAAAACAGCATATTTCTTCGGGCCCAATCATTAAACTGGTGTTTTAATAAACTATGTACCTTACAGAAAATAGCACATCTTCTAGAAGCCCTATCATTAAACTGCTCCTTTAATTATTAAACTACGTATCTTAAAGAAAATAGCACATCTCTTTGAAACCCCCTATCATAAAAATAGTCCTTTAATAAACTACGCACCTTGCAGAAAACGGCACACTTCTTCGAAGCCCCATCATCAAACTGGTTTGGAAGACGAATAGTTCCTGACACAGATTTTAAAAACTTTGTCTGAAAGTACAAAGTTACAACATAATGACATTTGAAAAAGAAGGTGAGTGAATCAGATGTCAGTCATTTATTATAACTGACCGATTCTGAAACATGTACAAAATGTACTTTTAAAATCTATTTCTACTACAGTAGAATCTCGTTGGCTCGAACGCGGAAGGGTTGAATACATGGTAACGCTCGAACCAAGATCGAAGTCCCGAATTAAA
>JAULBR010055634.1:0-22500 GCA_032355825.1 Melanodrymia aurantiaca
TGACGTCCAATAACCGCTGATTTATAATCGATGTGTTTCTAGTGGCGTCGTTAAATAAAACAAACTTTACTTTTGTACTGGACAGAAAATAACCTAGACGGAGAAACGACGAACAACGACAACGCCCCAAGTAACCCAGTGTGTGTGTGTGTGTGTGTGACGGCAATGGTCGTGTGTTCTCGGTGAACATCACGGGAGTAGTGATACTATTCAGTGAATTCGTCAACTCGGATTCCTCGAGTCTCGGGCTACTGGCCTAGTTCTCGCAATCGATCAAACGTACTTGATACACAATTAAATAAATGCACACGATTTTCTGTCGTAAAATGTGCTTTTAGCTATCTGTATTCAGAACGATGTGGGCGGGCACTGTCCTTGGACTACAATCGATTCTTCACGTGACCAATATGTCGTCTGCCTTGCCTCTGGTCTCGTGCCACGTGTAAGGTGGGTAGAGATTAAAACAAATCAAATTGCTCGCGAATACAGTAAGAATCGTGTACCAAGAATAGGATATCCAACGAAGATAATCAGACTGATCATAATACATATATGTACTGTAGTATAATTATATATCACAACTAGACGTTATCGAATACCACAATTATGAAATGATAAGAAGTTATCGAATGCCACAATATGAAATGATAATAAGTCATCAAATGCCACAATATGAAATAAAATAAGTTATCGAATGGCTACAATAGGAAATAATAGTTTGTATTGAAAATGTTCAATCTGTTCTTCTTCTTTTAAACATTCTCATACAGTTATTGAAATTTGAGTAATGAAAGGGCAGTTTTTAGCAGGTCTTCTGGATCCTCAGAGATTTTGATGTAGGTCATGCGGTCAAAAGTAGCTTCTCTCCAATTTGTGTGTTGGACATCGTTCAAGGATATGTTCTGGTGTGTGTGGGTCTGTGCCACGAGGACAGTGACTCGCCTGTATGACAGATGTCCAGCTTGTGGAGATGGAAGTATAGGCGGCAGTGACCAGTGCAGTGACAGTATGGGTGTGTCTTCCAGGTGTCTCCCATGGACCAGGTTTTATTTTCCCGTATTTACCATCTTTCCTTCTGGTTTCGCTTTGATGGCAGGAGGTAGCACTTGTTCCCTGTATCATCTTGCTTCCACATTTTGCTAGTGCATAGATCTGCTATTTCAGTTCCAGCAATGTTGCAGTGCGCTAGGATTCACTGCATTGAGATCGTTGTGGTTGTTGATAGCTGTGACAACATGGTATAAATGTTTCGTGATGTGGTGTCTTCTAGAGATGAGATATTTTGGAGAACTGATCTCAGTCGGTGAATATGGCTGAATGTGACCTGGTAGGGGAGGGGTTGGGGTTATGGATTCTTCTTGGCTGAGGATCTCGAGTGCTTCGTGGACTGATTTGGCTTCAGATTAGATTTTTGAAGAGTGATCCAGTTGGAATAGATTTAGAGTTTCTTTTTGTCATTAGGGAATTTTATGTAGATTCTTCCGCCTCCATGTCAGCATGTCTGGTTTCTTTTCTGGGATGTAAAGAAAGATGTTAAGATTGACTGTTGGTACTCGCCAATTGTTCACATTTGTCAGAGGTCCACAATGTTTCTATTGTTTGGAGATGACATCACTGTGTTTTTCAGTTAGGTCTTTTGTTATCTGGTTTCTACTTTTCTTTTTCAGTCTGTTTCTGCAGCCTTCCTGCATGTAGCTGTGTGCTGGGTGATTTGGAAGTCTTTTTGACTTCTCGTTATGATTAGAAGATTCCTTCCCGGTGCTCTTCTAGGGATTGAAGACAACCTGTCTTTTCCATTCCATTTACCGGTGTTGTTTACCAATTATTATTCGTAGACTTCAATTTTGGATTTAATTCTGTCTTGAGTTATTGGCTCTTTGCTGCTGTTGTCCATCCAGGGTAGACCTGTATTATGGTTTTGTTGTTACTACCCTACTTGGTGCCTGCCTGTTTCTTCATGATGGTGTCACTGTATGGCTTTTAACCACTACGACACGGAAGCCGGTGTAAAAGGAACGAAAGTCCGGCAGGAATGTAATTCCGGTAATATCGGAAAATGGATTAAATAATAAACTTAATCTTTACGGAATGAAACAAATAGTCTGATCCATTAAACGATTTATTACCTACAAGTGCTAGAGTTAATGTAAAAAAATGCAATAAAACTATGTGTTTATAAAATTATACAAGTCTGGTTTGGAATAGGAATCCTAGGTATCATACCGTATGTAGGTCCTATACTGGCTGTAGTATTATACATTGTTTGGGATCAATATTCCTACGGACTTCTATTCCTATTACACATTTGGGCTAGGTATTCAAGCGGCTACGTTTTCAACTGAATAATGATCCAGGGTAGATATTCAATAATTGTGGAAAAAAAACCCCACCATCTGTGGAAAACCCACATCAAGTCACTTTTTAATGTAGACAGGTTACACTAGGGTCAGTTGTCCACGGCGGGTAGGCTTCCAGGTGGCACCGACCATGTTGTCTTGCTGATAATGAGAAAAGTATACCAGATATCTCTACTATTAATGGAATGGAATAGACAGTGCTTCGACATTAGCGTGCGACTGACATTCAATAGCCGGTGATTAATTGATATGTGAATGAATGTGCCTCAGCGGTATCGTTAAGCAAAAACATTTATCTTTACCTGAATTATGAACAACTGGTAGAAAGGCAATGGAGTTTTAAAGGCACACCCTAGAGTTTTAAGACAGATGACACCCCACGTAAACACCTGACGCTAGTTGTGACAATTTCTAGCTAATAGAGTATTTTTAGTTATTAAAGTTAACATTTACTAACAATGTCATGTTATTACTTACAGTATCAATAATATATCAAATACATTAATTTTGTACTACTAGTAGCTTAGGATAGTCCTTGGACTTTTGGCTGTGTACAATTATATATAATTATAGTCTAAGTACAACAACCATTAGTCGGTCTCGATGGTGTAGTGGTTAATAGACCACCGTGCTCAAGACTGGTGTAGTGGTTAACGCCATGGACTACAGGCTGGTAGAAACAGTGTTCGAATCCCGCCCGTGGATCTTACTTTCCGACACCAACCAAAAACGAGTGCTCCGCCAGGCTAAATGGGTAGGAGTAATACCACTTATACCGACCAGTGTCCACAACTGGTTTAACAAAGGCCGTGATAATTATGGGCTAACCTGTCTGTGGGAAAGTGTATAAATTATGAAAGATCCCTTGCTACTTATACATTTGGAGCAGCGGGTTTCCTCTGTTCTGGACAGGCAGTCGAGGCAGCTAGACTGGGTGACCACGGCAGACGTGCTTGAACCTTAATTGGATATAAGCACGTAAATAAGTTATAACTAAGACTGGTAGGTACTGGGTTCGAATCCCACTCCATCAGATGGGATTTTTATTCACATTACCGTCCCCAACCGTAGTGGATATTTCGCAAGTGTAAACGGGTAGGTGTACACCACATACATCGGCCACTACTCGTTACGAATGGTACTGGTATGTAGTGTCCTGTCTGTGGGAAAGGGCATAATATAAAAGATCCCTTACTACAAATAGATTTTCTATCTCATACGAACACAAACTTTTGTCATGGACAGGCGGTCGAGGCAGATGGACTGCACACACTCTAAAGGTATCATTCAACAAACGTATGTTCATATATTTGCATGCAATAATTCGTTAAAAGTACAACCTATCAACAACAATCTTATATTAATATAAGAAAGCAGTAACGATTGTCTTATGCACTATTGATTTTCCTATGGCTTGTCAACAGTGGGCTTGGTTGAAACATTGTTTAAAACCTATTATATATACATATATATGTATGTCGTTATTTTCCATCTCCCTATCAGCATTGTTTCACCACCGAATGAAGCGCACATGTATGCGAAGAATCGTCTGCACGAAGTTGTGACTGCGTGCACTCGATATCGTCTGATACTATTTTATATGCGTTCGTGCCAGACGGTCTGACCTTGTTCTTGTTTTCAAGGTAGATGTCATCCTGCCCTTGTGTCTGTCGGAGCAGACGATCACCACTTCCCAGTCACAATCGACCAGTGCAGCATCGTGGCGTGTATTCAACAGATTGAATGTCTATTATCAATTCTACAAGACTCCAGCAATATACATAGACGTCTGGTCACTGTAAATCGTAACTAGTAATTATTGTACATTTTGAAAGGGAGGAAACAATGGATGTGGACCACGCCCAAACACTACATAATCCACCAAATGTTTCAATAACGCTTAGCCACACCCCCATTTAAAATCCAACACATTTTGGAAACCCCTGTATCGTAAAATGTATGGATCCGCCACCGAGTGTCTTCCATGTGTACTTTCTTTGCTCCAAATTAGGCCAACTCACTGTATTTGATTACAAATGTGCTTCGGTGATAAACAGGTTATACCCTAATCCTAGTACGCTCACTTCGCAGTAGGTACAACAGTATAGCAGAACAGGACAGTACATACCACCAAGATAGCTCTCAGCTGGTCATCAGTAAAATAGCGGGATATATTAATAAATAATCAGTGAGAGTATCATCTAGCACACATCTCACAAATTGCGTTAATGCGCAGTGTAACATCCAGGCTGTCCGGGACACTTACAAACAAATAGCATCGTTTAGCTGGATGGCTTGGAACAGTGTAAATAAAGGAAATTAATATATTAAAAACAAGACGTGATACTTCTAGCAGCACAAAGCTGGTTTATTTATATCATACAGCAAACACGGCAATGCACAAACTGCTCGAAATCGTTTCATATAGAAGCAAAATACTCTTTAATAAAGAGCAATCCATTTTCTGTTAACAATTGAAAAAGCTCATTTTGTCTTGTTTTCTCAGTGTTCACCGTTTAATAGCAAGGTATAAATATAGCAAAAATAGTTTCAGATCATTTGTGAATTGATTAGATGAAATTTTGAGATGATTTCAATATCGAATTAGTTTAATAATGATCAGATACCATGTCTATCATACACACTAACTGTCTTTCAGTGATCAATAAATATTACTCAAGCATGTACATAATTATAATATAGCAGGGCTCACCCTGTAGGTAGCCAAATTAGCAAAAGGCTAATTTTTTTAAAGTTCGGCTAATATTTGGTATTTTGTACAAATATTTATCCTCAGTTCGAATATTCTACTGAAAAGAATTCCCATTTTTTTAACATTTGGCTAAAAGAAAATCTGGTCCAGTCAGTCCTGATATCTAGGCCTAGTGTCCAGACTTCTATTCTTGAATTTAGCTGTTTATATTAATTATAATAACCAATTTGCAAGTTTCCAGATAACTTCAAAGGGTGACCAGACTTGTTTTAAGTTCTGAAAGCCAGCCTTACGCGACTGTCACTATGTTATATTCACTACATTTTAAAGGGACACTCCCAAGTTTGATGATGGAGATGCCATTGCACGTGCACATCTAATGCCATTTGTAACATATTTCTGGCTAATACAGCATTTACTATTAGCAATGTCTATCCCAAGTGTTCTGGTACTATATTTTGCATCATACTAAATTATTATAAAGTCCAAGTACTATACTAATCTACTATAAATACATTGATTTATATATATTGATAGCAACAAAATGTATGTAAATGTTAATTTTAGTTAGTAAATAAAAAAAATTCTCTTCACCAGAATGTTACAAATAGCATTAAATGTGCATGTACGGTGGCATTCATCTTAAACTCAAAGAGTGACCATTTGATTTACAGTCAATATTTAATGTTATGAAAATACCATTTAGCGCATTTGCATAAAGTGAGCAATCAAGTAATTATGGTAGTGGAAGAAGGTCGAGCTCATTACCATGGTGACTGCATAGTGATACTAGATTCAAGTTTGATTTTTTAGCAACAATTTCTTGCAATCAAGATTGTTCAGATGTATCTGAATCATACAACAAATTGACATATACACTGTATGGCAATAAACGCTAAAGAATTTAAAACCAATTTTATAACAAATTCAAAATTACACATTCAACACACATTTTTGGCATTTAATTTTTCAAAATTGCAATGAAATATTCTGTAGGCGAGAATATGAATATTCAGCATTTATCGTTTGTTAGATCCTGTGACCATTAGCTATTGTTTGTGTACACATGTATATATGATAGCAAAGCAATCAGATCACACTGCACTTGACAGTTAAAACAATGTTTTGTGCCAAAACCAGTTACCACACAAGAGATATTACATTCAACATGGATGGTCTCATTTGTCTGGTGACAAGTTTTTAGCTTCAGTTACGCATCTTCTATTAAGACAAGTAAAAAAGAAACCCAGTTATTTTCACCTTGGATCAAGCTTAAATTTAATAAAATGTTGTTCTACATACATCAAATAATACAATCGATATATATTATGTGCAATTATCTTTGTGTATTATTTCTCTTTAACATGATTGATACATATTATGTGCAACTGTTTGTTATTATTTTTCTTTATTATGAATCTGGATTGTTCAAACACTTTCACTAATTTAGATGAGTAACAGAACTTGAACCAGTCTATAAATGTGACACCAAAACATTGTTTTTATGCTAATGAGGAAACTACTTGTAACTAAATGGCCGAAGTGGCCTGTAGGAACATTGCACATTACAGTAGGTATTATTATCTTTAACCACAGCATATCATCTAGGCCATGTTTCTATGCTTCCTGTTGGATGACTTGAAAATAATTCTTAAAAAAAAAACATTTTAAAGTGTTTTTTTAGTTATTAAAATACTAATATTTCCATATTTCTTTATTTTTTGTTTTATTCAAGGTAATTTACGATAAACATTAGGAAGATAAAAGTTAATTGTTTTTCTATTTTAAGTGTAATAAAATATTTTGTTTATTCTAAGGTTCCCACTGTTCTGTTATTGTCATCATATGGAAAAGATTGTTCAGATACGGGATAAATTATTATAAACATTAGGACGATTCCAGTTAATTGTTTCACATTTATAGGGTGATAAAAGGGACATTTTATTTGTTTAATTGTAATATTCCGACCACCCTGGGACACACATAAACAGGTAGTCATATGGAAAGAGTTGTACATACAAACTGGGAATGCACTTTTAGAAGACTGCAGCAGCCAGTAACGAGATAAATAAGATAGATTATAGCCCGCTTTAACCACACTGGCTAACGAGCAACGCATGGCCTCATAATAAGTACACAGATTAACACGCTTCGTTGAACACCACAATGAATATTTATCACAAGCTTACAAAAAGACAACTGAACAATTGGGTTCACATCGTAAAGTGTGTAACAACTATTTACATCTATACAAGTTGGTATGCCAAGAACATAACTTTGATACATTCCATAATTATTGTAATAACTTAAACAACTAATCCATATTTGGATTAACGTAAAGAATTAATCCAGATTATCAAATTAAAATTCCAAATTAACAGATATGTTAATACTACTGACGTACATACTTGTTATTTCCACTTAGAATAAGAAATGAAATAAATAATTTAGATTAATTAAGAGAATAATGTCTGAATTTAGAGTACGAAAAATATAATTTAATAAATGCATGTCAGAAATATGAATATCGATTTCTTCATACAATCTAAAAAGCCAGTACATGTAGGCCCTACATGTATTATTTTGTAAGTGTATTAAGATTCTCGATAAAACAACCGATACAAAACGTTTTGACACCGGTGTTTGAATCTACATTAAATGAATGTGATGTGATAGTACACGATGCGTACAAGTCAAATTGTTTGTATCGGTAGCAGAACGCCTGCGCTATTGAACGAAGGGCTGGTATTTGTGTATAAATTGTATCCCAACTGGACCGTACCACAAAGCAAATGCAGAAGAAGAAAAGAAAGACATTAAAATGTAAATATTTTGATTGTTCAATACAATTTCCTGCATAGATATATTACATACTGGAGTAGGACGATCAGGTCGTAGTACAAATGGCAGTTTTCAGATGATCTCTATTAAACACGGTTAAACTGGAATGTTGCTAACACTGCATGCTTTCTCGCTATTAATGATACAACTACACGTAGTATAACAAAATTAATGAAACTCCTCTCGTTAACAGTCTCAATGATTTAAACATGTTGCTAGGTGATGTCCACACTACAGAGTAGGCGGTTCAGACACGTCAATATTGAGGGAGGGAAATACCTTTCTATTATATAGTTAAAATACACCTTCCTCCGCAATTTCATTATTTATGAGGATATCACGAAGTTAAACATATTTAAAAATATAATATAAAATTAAATTCAAATTTCAGATTTAAATGAAATTACCTGCATTTCAAGTTTCCACTGTCATGTATTTATGTATAAATAGATGTTTATCGGATGTGGGAATTAAGTGTTGAAACCGCCTGCTTGTATTGAGGACGAACGCAGTATTAAAGATGCTATAGAACAGTGACTGTATGTTCTGACAAACAATGAACGAATGATACTGGCAAACAACAAACAAATTAGCAAACAATTAACAAACAATTGTATCAAAAGTTGATGCTCCTGGTAAATATAAATATATTAAATATCTCTCAATGATAAAAATGAACAATCATTCATAACTTAAATACATTTTCACTTAAAATGATGATGCTACAATGAACGGTGATTTACATGAAGTTGAATGGAGGCAGGGATGTGTCCACACATGTATGGGGGGGGGGGGGGGGGTCGCAGGTCAAAGGGTCCTCATCTACGCACTGCACTAATATCAAACGTAAACTTTTTACGCAGCACTATATTTTGAGACAAATTAAAAAATATGTAGCGAGCCTAACAATTGTTAATAAACGCTCCTACAGTATACCATTTTATACCGAAATAGTACTAATTATGTACCAAAATAGTTGCAATTTTGTACCAAATACATATGTAGTTGTTATCCCTCAAAGTTTTTACCCGGAACTCAAATTTGTCTGGACACACCCCTGCTGATGACATGTGATCAATATACAAATATATATTTATATATATACATGAATAATGACATGCATTTACAATCAGGTGACATGAAATGGGTGATGCAATAACCCTTCACCCCTAGTATGAACATGTACTATATGAAATAGTCCACGGTATGCAGCATGTCGGTCAGTCGACTAGTCGAGAAGGTCAATGATCAGGGGTGAAAGGGTTAACAGCAAGATGTGTAATGTACAATGACATGAAGCACTCGCAGAATGAATAAATGACTCTGGAATATATTTCTCAGTCTGTTGGTGGCGTCTGTGTTTCATGATTTGTGCACAATAACGCCTGGTCTGTAGTACTGTGGAGGGATGGAGGAGGGGTGATGTAACAAACTGTTTTGCATGGGGCAGTTTTCTGCGAATGTTTTGTGACAAACACTTGGTAATGAATGCAGCTGGGCGTAGCAGATGGGCGAGTCGCGTCCCGAGCCGTCAGACTTGGTCTCCTCGTGATCACTACACTCCTTCTCGCTGTCCTCCTCACTCGCAGCCAGCGGGTGCTTCTCGTCACCTTTCCTCTCGTCAAACAAAATCCTATCACCTTCTAAATGTCGAATGGCTTCCACAATTGTTTCCAAGTTTTTACGCGACATTGATGTTCTTAAGGAAACATCTGAACCAGGTTTCTCCTCTGAATCGGACACTTCCCGCGTACATGATTCCTTCTGTAACAAAGAAATAAAATTTGTTTTTAATATTGAGTTATTTTTTTCATCATAAATAAAATCGTTGGAGTGAAAGTAAAGAATAATTTGGCACATGCTTTTAGTAAATAGCCAGGCTACTTGTACAAGACATGACAACTTACCATGACCTCAAGAACCTGCTGTTGCCTAGTCTTGCTCAAAACATGCTGTGCGGATACAGCTTTAATAAGCCTGTTCTTTTAATCACCAAATAATTACTACAAGACTAAAGGGATAGTAATTTTCAGATGGTGGTTTTTGAAATCCAATATTCCTTTGGAATAGTGGTAAAAATTGTAAATTTCGACCCCTTTGTAACGACAATGCTAATAGAAAATAGCTTACCACAACGACTGTGTCATCTTTTTTATGGATCTGGGCCTGTACGTGGGCTGCGAAGTGACGTAGATGTTCGGGGTACAGCTGCGTCTCCAAAACACGGGTGCGTTCCTCCAACATCATGCGCAGCCAGCGTTCTTGATCTAGTTGACGGCGAAGCTCAGTCATTTCACGCTGAAGTTCGTCAGTCGTTTCTTCATTGCTATCCATTGAACTGCCCAGACTAATTCCCTCGTCAGACGATTCTAAAACAAACAGTTACACATGACACCAGCTATAATGGAGATAAGTACATGCATGTTGAAAGTGAAAGCCAAGCTGATCTTAGATCTACGTAAATCAAAGGCACTATTGAAAACATTTAATGCTAAAATTTATCAATTTTATCATTCTACTTGTAGATATCTAGACAAAATAGATGGATCATGCAACTAATAGACATCCATGTATGTACATAAATTCTCGAGAAAGTAGGTTACAAATCTACTTTAATTATTCATGACATACTTACATTAATCTGGGTCAGGTAAACTGACCACCTGTCGCTACACGTATCCCAAAACTCTTTCCTACACAACTACTTGAAATATCATTCTTTTATCTGTTGAACAAATATTGCAAAGCGAAAAGTCCTTTGAAATCATCTACAGAAATCATTCACAATATTAAGGATTGCAACACGATACAATTTAACCTACATATTTGAAGACCGCCATTCAACAAAAATGAAAATTTTAATTAAAAAAATTTAAATCTTTTAAAATGAACTACATTAATACCTGTATCGCGTTTCTTGCGTTTTGGTGGCGGTAACTCATTGTACGTTGTTTCTTCTCGCACGCGCTCCATCTCCATCAGCATGCTCTTGAGATGCGCGTTCTGTGCGACCAGCTTCGTCTTCTCCTGCTCCAGGTTGTGCACGTGCTCAGACGTCTGCTGGAGAATGGCAGCCTGCGGAGGAAGTAAGACAACATGAGAACATTTCAGCAATTCAAAACATACAGTCAAACCTGCTTGAGCGGCCACCTGTATTAAGCAGCCATCTGTCTTAAAGGGTCACCAGAATATTCTCCCAAATCATCAATTATAGAGCATAAGAACCTGTATTAAGCAGCCACCTGTATTAAGAGGCCATTTTTGTTACTCCCTTAGGTGGCTGCTTAAGACAGGTTTGACTGTAATTATAACATTAAGGACAAGGACTAATCAAGAAAGTTTTTCGTTTCCAGATAATCGACCAATTGATACAAATATCTGTTATTTTGTACCGTGTTTATTTGGTTTGGGTGTTTTCACATCCTAACATCATCTTTAAAAAAAAGATTTTCCAACTACCTAACCTAGTTTTTCATTGCTCATCATCCTCGTGTTACATGTAAAGGAAACCAAGTAGTTATTCTTGTTAGGCCTGAACCAAAGTGATAATAAAAATTGGAAGTACCAACCGCTGCTCAAGAGGGCAAGATGTCATCCGATATTTTCTAGTTTAATGTATTTTAACCTATATGTTACAGTATGAAGAGAAGACCGTCATTGCAATAGTCCTGTCTGACAGATGTACATGTAACTAGTCACTTCTGCAGCTGTTTGTAACTTGTCAGATTTTTGGGAGAAAACGTGTTCCATTTACTGATTTAATCAGACACCAACTATACATGTACATGTAAGGTACAACCTATATTGACATACACAACATATGGATATGACAAATAGTGTATTCTGAATGTGGGAAAACCTGATAAATGTTCTTTAAAATTTTTAATTCATATTTCGGTACCCTAAAAATATGAAAATCTAGAAGAATATCTGCTGTGTTGTTTGGTATAAACTATATATAATGCACATATATTCTAAATTATATATTGTATGTCGTACATGTACATATACATCTTGCCCAAGAATATATTTCCATAGGGTGTAAATATTCTATAATACCAGCCTCCTGGGATCAACATGTAGGGCAACAAATAGCTGACAGTGCATTTGGCCCACATACTGACCAACCAGTCAGAGGTGACAATGTTTGAACTCCTGTATACCAGTTAGATCTAGAACTAGATGTTGGGAGGTCCCTTGCAGTCAGGCAGTCAGTCAGTCAGTCAGTCAGTCAGAGTGAGGCTAAGCCAGGCCAGGGTACTGGGTACACAATCCTGGAGGCTTGCTGGGTCCTGTCTGTGCATGAATGGTCATGATTTAGCTCGACATGGGTGTGCTTCCCACACTTGCTTCGTATTACCATATCAATGCACCACTGGCATGCTGGGAATTTGACAATGAATGATTTTAATGGTGGCAACAAACCAAACCGGTTTCAAGGTTTTTGACAGTTATCATACCAGAAAACAATTCAAAAACAGTGTACTGATTGGACATTTCTGTTTACTTGTACACTGTATACATGTACTCTTACAAGTGATAAATGCAGGGGTTAATGTAATAAATAGTTTCTAGAACTGCTTGAAGTTGGTCAAACAATAACAATAATTATCATCATACTAAATAAATCTAAGGTTTTTAACAACAGCACCCTAGACACAGAATTGATGCATTTTTTAAAATGAGATATTATTTTAAAGTTTATTTTGAACGACTAGTTAGAATACCACACTTACTATGATTTCAACACATGGTCTCTAGATAGAAGATGCAATCACATATGCATCTCTTTTAGCAGCAGGGGATACATGCATGTTACCACATAACAGAAAGCTGATCCATGAGACATGTACATGCATTAAAAAAGATAAAAGTCAGTTTGCTTAATGACACCACTGGAACATATTGCTTATTAATAAGCGGGGATAGCTCAGTGGTAGAGCGTCCGCCTGCGGGTCGATCCTCCTCAGAGAGCCTTACTAGACCGCTAGTGGATTTTGAACTGAGCCTAGTAAGTTTTTAATGTCATCCTGTCCAATCGATAGTAAAAAAAGACCCTTGTATATTTACTGATTACCCTTTGAACTGTACATGTACAGCAGAGTTAAGAGTGAATCCAGGATCCCTAATTCTATTACACAATAATTTGTTTTTAAAAATGGCAAGTGAAAAAAATATGGTTTGTAGAAACTTTAGTTTTATAATTTTTTTAAACGAAAATGACTGGTGGCTGGGAAAAACTAATTGCCATGAAACCATAAACAAACCTATTTTGTGCCTTAATTTACCAAGTTACACTAGGTTACTTTGTTGATGTCTTTAAATATGATTGTATTAAATATGGCCTAGTGAAATTTAAATGATGGCCAGTGAATTTTGAAAACATGTAGTGGATGAGCTACATGTATGTGGTACAATGTTCTCACAGTAGATTATTTCAAAATTCTACAACTCAAGATAATAAGTACTGTAAATACAATGTTATAGTTTGTTTTCACATGTACAGTACATGTACACATGTAGATGAAAAAGAGTCCTTATTTATTTTATATATTTACATACAGTACATGTACATGCATGTACATGTGTACATTGTAGCCTAGATATACACATACATGTATATTTTGTAAATAGCAAGTTGTAAAATTTTTTACAATTCGATGAAAAATCTATGAAAGGGAATCGATCATCTGTTAAAAAAAGTCAAACAGGCATCCCTCCACCTCTCATGCACACGCTCACGCACAAACACACACGAATGCACATTGGTGCTGCACAGGTCTAGATGGATGCCTGCTAATACATACATACATGTATTTACAGTCTGTCAGGCTACATGTAGGTTGTTGATTAATGTGTGTACACCAGGAAGTGAGCGCGGCGGTGCACCAATCACTTCCATTCAAACGCAGACGATTATTTGCAATAGCAAGTAAGATGTTTGATTGTTGTTGTTATACAACTACAAGGTCACAGTGGCCGTTATTCCTCATCACATGATTACTCGGGGCAGTGTTTATTTTTAGTCACTGATTCACCTACATCATGTACATGTATGGTCACAATAGACTGTGTGTGAGTGTGTGCGTGTGTGTAACAATAACATATACTTGTGCAATGAAGTCAGTGTGTCAGGCCAAGAAAATATATATTCTTGCAGTTTTAGTATGTAAACATGTTTATTGTACATTTGTATGTAATCACATGTATTTATTGTTTGAATTTTATTTTGTTTTGAGGAATGAGGAACATTGTCATTGTGTAACAAAGCTAAGACAAGTTGTCTCCCTTTCGATCAATTGTTAAAATTTGCCCCCCAAAAACAATTATTTTTTCCCATAAAATATTTAATATTTTTTATGAACATTGGTTCCATGTAAGAAACAATTTACATGTTTTGTTCTACAGTTGCATCCACTACAATACCGGTATAATCTTATGCATGCATGCCTACTTGAATCATACGCATATGTACAGCATTGGATACTATATTTCGCCAAAACTTCTGTCACATGGTTTACGTGTAGTGACTGCTTTTTACCTTTTGTACAAACGTAACATATACAGAAAAGGTTTCATACATTGCTCAAATCTCTTTATTATCTCTGAATAAACTGTACGGATGACTTGCTTAGAGTTATTTTCTTTCATAATGCACATTTATACAATTTGAATGACTTGTGTGACCATCTAGAGCAGAGGGTGAACAACCTCGAGAGATAGATTGCAAGTGCTCATGAATGCAAGCATCATCATTCAGGAGGAGCGAGCACCGAACAGTGCTGAGCTTCAACCCCTAATACTCATCTAGTCGGTTTTTTCAGTTCCAACTATTGCTCTATGTACAACTAAAATATGCTGTTATCTCTAAGTACTCAAGCTACTACATGTACAGATCATAAAATAGTAGAATAAATGTATTTAACAGTGTTCAAGTAGGTTTCTGAAAATGTGTGAAAATCTCAATACATGTTTGAAATTTAATGTTTGCCAATGATTAAAGATAATCACTCAGCATTTTGGTTAGAAAATCACGAAACTGAAATGTGACAACGATGTGCAGTGAATTACACGTAAATTCATTTGCAAATAGAAGAGAAAACACTGTCCATGTTTATCTGCATAATTGCGCACGTTTATTATGATTATAAACATCAACTGTCAATATATTATGTAAAATTGCTTGATCTATGACGTACGAATCGATCGCCAAAACACTCTTCTAAGGACACTGCTATTGTCTGGGGATACACCAGAACGAAAACGTTTGGTGCCAAACTTGGTGATTGAAGGTCTTTAATTAACAAATATGTTCTCTAGGGTGGTGACCTTAAACACACAATATACACAGCGCTTGTGGTTTACAAATAGATGGCAAGCAACATATACATGATAGAGCTCTCAGTGTCTAAATGGAAAACACTGCATATTGTTTGATGTAGATCGAAAATATTGAACATTACACAGCAGTTGGACAAATTATGTCGGTAGATAAAACTATTTAAAATATTTCAAGTAAATCTTTAACATGTGTTTAGATTCTGAAGTAGTTCCTAGTGACCGTAGTATGCCCGATCAGAGCAAGTGAGTGAGTTCAAGTATTTGTCAGTATATTTAACAAAAAGATATGTATAAAAATATTTCAAAAGTGGAAAAAAAGTAAAAAATTTAAATAAGTTTCACTTGTAAAATGTTTTCGTCCTCCTGAAAATGATGTACGTGTATGTACACATACATCATTGTATACATGTACATCATGTGTTATTTTTATATATATATCCCATACATGTATGTACTGTACGCCTGAGTCGGAAACCGTAAATTCACTTGTCAAGAGTGTAGACAAAGGGCCCTTGGCAAGGGTGAGAGCATTTAGTTAAAAGTGACAAGAAAACATTATTTCTCCTTGAGGGAATGATACAATATCATGTTGGAGCAACCACTCATTCATAATTGTACAAATAACATGCACTAACTGTACCACAATTATACACATTACTTTGTATTGCAAGATGTTGTTTATAGCAAGGGGAGCAAACTCTGGCAGGTGACCCACATCCCGAGCAGACTTCCCTGTCTGGTAAAACAGGTGAGGGAGGGAAACCCAAGCTTGTATACAAGAGCTGGAGACTGCACCAGCTGCCCTCCGACAGACAAGCAGGCAGGCGGGCGGGCGGACAGACGCTGTATGGCTACACTGCAGTACAGCAGTTAGTTGTAAGCATCGCCAGCCATACGATGATGCTACAATGGATGCCATACATGGCTGCTCAGTCAGGCAATCGCTTATGGTTGCATACTACCAAATCAATTCTCATTCAATAAAACTCATGTACATGTGTCATTGACGTGTATATATATATTATATACACACATACAAAATCTCATCAGTGTGAACCCTGCTAAACCAAGAGGGTGTAGGGGAGCTGGTTTTAACTCGCCTAGACACAGTGTACACACGTATTTCAAATAATCAGACATGCTTACAAGTATGGTTACTTTTTTGTATATAACCTCTTTATTTAAGATGCCTCAAATATAATATTTTTATTATACGTTGTAAATCATTTCTATTAAAAACAGTTTCTCTTTGCTATGTAAATAAATGCAAATATTATCAGATTTCATTAATTTTTTTGTACTGCAAATTGAAATTCCTAACAGTTGAATTATCTAACAATGTAGTGTTTTGTCTTAACTAACCAAAATGATGAAAAACAATCGTGACGGACGTGACAAACACCCTGAAATGCCCCATATAAAGATTGAAAGAATAAAGTATAGTGAATAACATTACAAAGCATACGTTTTCTCACACCCAAATTATATAAACTAAAAATAGAGTGTTGGTTATTAATAAATTAGCGATTGTGTTCTGATGTAAACACTGTAGGTGTGTGTGAGTGAGAAAGTGAGCTGGCAAGTATCAGTACTGGCCACGACTGAGCTGTTTCGTGATTATATTGGCAGACACAAGCTGTCACAACACATGACACAAAGTTTATTTGACACAAGCTATCGCTATCACACAAATCTGATTTAACTATCAACTGACGATCATAACAATTATCTATTAGTTTCCATTTTCATTGATCTACATGTACATGTATAGGAATGCAGAAAAAATAATCATCAATTGAATCTACAAAGATGAAATGAAAACAAAGCCCAGTGTATCACGCCTGTACAAACTGCTGGCATGATTGCTCCTGAGCAATGAGTAACTTTGCTAAACTTTAGTCAAAATGAACACTGACAATATCTAGAACATTTCAACAAAGTTGAACATTTAGAATTCGCAATAATCAAATGTTCAATAACAAAACTTTATCTATATTTTAGAAGTGACCTAAGCAAATAGGTGTGTTTACGGTTTAATGACAGAAAATCTTTTCTATCAAATTGGGAAGTTTCAAAATGTCTCTTTTTAAAGCTAAAAAAGCTTGTGCTTAACGGCAAAAACTATGGTCGTTCCAAAAACCATCAACAATTTACATTTTATCTGTGTTTAATATGGGGTGGATCATTCAACTTACACCCCAGTCAAGGACTCCCAGGCGACTCATTCCAAGAGTGCATTCATCCAATTATTCATGGTTTGCCATCAATTAATGACACTGAGAGAAATTTATGGTAGAACCATAATTTCATAAAGAGTCAACAAGAGTGAATAAGGAGTCAATTTCCTTTGATAATTAATTTAATAGACATAAGTTAATTAGCAACAAGAAAATTTAATCCTACACATGCAAGGAATATAATGAAGAGTGAACATTTTCCCGAAGATATGACAGTTCAGTTGTAAATAAGTCGAGAAGGACTGTTCATGTTATTATGAGGTTACGCCATGTCAATAAAGTCAAGGACGGACACCGTTCTCGTGAATTAAAAAAAAAAAATCCATTAACATTTTGTCAACAGCATTGAACTGGTATTCAGTTCAACTATTATAATATTGTATCGCCCCAGAAGCACTATACTTCATGGTTTGTGTAAACAAACTTACAGGTACATCTAACCACAGGGTTTAATCTACCATACAATTTGGGGCCGGTTCCCAATTTGAAAAAAAAAAATTTGAAATTTTTTTTTTTTACGGTGACACAATCCAGATGAATTGTCTCAAGTGTGTGCCCTGAACCACACACAATTAATTAAAAATTGTGTACAAAAGTACTGTGTTCTAAACTGACCTTGCTAAGTTTTTCTCCCTCGTGGTGTGGAATGAGGTTCCGCAGAGACTGGAAGCCAGCATTGATGCTCTGCATTCGCCGTCTTTCATTGCTGTTTGCAATTTCTCGACGAACCTTTTTATCCCCGTCAAGGCCAAGTTTGGGGGAGCAACCATGCTGCCTACAATATAACAAAATATTCACAATTATATTGGTATCCCAATAATACAGGTATGCATAATTATTAATGTATGATATAACATAAAAAAAACAAATAATTGTTTCAACACTATTTAAAATGCAATGGTGGATACAGGATTTAAAAAAGCAGGTGTGCAAAATGCTAAAAGCCAAGGATAAAGTCATTATCATGCTGTGGTCAGACACACGTACACCCTGACCACTCCCAGAATCTATCAGCCATTTAGAGTAAATTACCAATTAAATAAAACATTTAAATTAAATATAAATTTGTGAGAAAAAATAAATTTAAATGGCAAACACTTATTATTTCTATAGCACTTTCTTTACAAATCCTATATTTGTGCATACAATATTATAGGAGGCCCTATTTTTGGTATGCATGTAGCAAAGGTAATTTTCAATAATTTGCTTTTTTCTTTTGATATGATCTAATTTACTTTAAGCTAAGAAATTAGTAAAAAAAATATTTCTGGGACATGACACACAAAAGAGACCGATTGGGAAACAAATTCAACACGTCAAAGACAAACAAAAAATCAGGATCAGATTACGAGAAACAATTGTTTTGTTCGTTAGAATCTAAAAGCAAGTCGTCAATCTAAAACTCATTCGATTAAGACAAATTGCTTTCCTTCATCACACCTGACATCGCTAACTTTTTATGTCGCTAACATGTTACAAATTGGTGTTGCAAAAATGTTAGGTCACTAATTAATCATTTACAATAAATGTATTCTGTTTATTTCATTTGAAATCCTTAAAACAAACAAGGCATCTTGCAGACCACTGACCCAAGCAGTTTCTAACTGGTTTTTTACTTGTGAGTTAATAAACAAATATTTCCAGTAGGTTGTTTACAAGTTACATGTACACTGCAAAGATTATTATAAATATATAAATGGAATAGATTCATGCAAAATAATTGGGTTTTTCTTTTTTGATACATAAATCAAAATTAACCAATCATTATACAATTCTGGCTAATTGCCAACAAGATAAATCTTTTATGTATAATTGTAATACATTTGTTAAACCAAATAATTTATTTACGTCTTGTTTATTGTTATGTACCAATTAGTGTAACATTATGTAATTCAATTGATGCATATAAGTTAAAGTCCAAAATATATAAATATAAATCATGACACAGTGAATAATACCATAACATAAATTTGCTGATAAGCTTTACTATAGCCATTTGAGTCTTGGCTCACTGCCAAGCTTTTCTCGTGACTGACCTTATCACCTGATAACCATACCATTACTAATCAGACCAAATCCAATACACAAAACAAATACCTCTACTACCAAACGCGTAGTAACTACAAACTAACTTAGTTGGTTACTAATTAACCAATTGCCATTACCATCCCATTTGCCAAACACCACCCTAGAATTTAAAGGAAATAGTGCAATGAGATGCCAGATTTCCAACGTCATGAGTGCAACATTGAAATCAGCTGATCACGCTCGCAAGGGCATGATCATACGTCACCAATGTAAACACGCCACAAACATGTGGTACCCCGAGTCTACGTAAAATTACTTGCTTATAAAGCATTTTTTGAAAATATATTGTTTCAAATCACGTACACAAACAGGGATATTTAAAATAATAGAATATTTAGAAGCGTTTTGACCTCAGACATAGATAAATCTTAAAATACTATTAACGTAACAGCTTAAAAATAATATTTCGTAGATGAAAACAATGTAAAATGCATGTTTTCAAAAAACTAAAGCGTGACAAAAAATGTGGGAGGGTGGTGGGCCTAGTTTGAAAACGGACTGGGAGAAGGATGATGAATGGAGTCTTTGTTTGTGTAATGGCGACCATGTGGTTTTCGATCAGGAAAGTATGCAACACAAAACGCACTTTTCGAGCAAAAAAACCAACACAACATTAACAATCGTAGGCAAATCTGATATATATTAATAACACAACGCTAAACTACTTGTAATTTTCATATCTCATGTTAAAAGTTTGAAGAAAAAATCAAAACAAGCATTCGACATGTGTGTGTACGCCAATGTTTATAACGTAAACCATGTGTAATGTAGCGTCTACAACTTACTTCGCTATTGCGGCCACCACTTCATCGTCTCCGAATTGAAATTCTCCAATAATCCTTCTTCTATCAGAACTTCGTGCAAAAAGAGACATTTTGCAATTGAAAAGAATAACTTTTGTAGATATAGTCAAAAATGTGTTGTATTATGTGTAGAATAGTCAAACCCGGCGATACTCCACAAGAATGAGTAATAATTGGCGGGAAACAGCTGGCTTTGACCAATTCACGCCGAGAGAACTAGTCCAGTGAGACAGTGCTTTTAAATTTTTAATACCATGAATTATAAAATATATTTAGCAAAGTGCATTCTCACTATTCAATATTATTTATGTCTATATTTTTAAGTTAGCACTAAAATCAACTATAAAACATGAAAATCTATTTTGTTGCGCGTAGTAGTCGCGAATACGAGTAGTGCATCGTTCCGTTGGCAAGGCGCGGGAAAGTAAAAATAAACAAACCAGCCGCACCTGGCTTGTTGCCAAAAGCTTACTAGGGAGAATTGTAATATTATAGGTTTGAATATACCCTTCCATTATTACAACATGCAACTTATACCACCTGTATGCGGTATGTTTCGATTTGAGACATCATTAGTATGCAGTGTGCTAATTCATAGTTAATATATTTAACGCGTATTGCTAAAAAGTGTATATATGTTCCTGCTTACACTGTTACTCTCAATAGTGGGTGAGTATGTCTGGAATGCAGACAGTCTGTGACATTGCCATATACGTCGAATCTAAAATTAGATGATTGTCAGGTGACAAAATTCTCCACTCTGAGTGGATAAATGAAATCATCAATAGATTGCATCCCAAACAACCACAACAAAACCACACACTATTTCATTGACCAAACACATTCCGTTTCCCATCATTTTATCATTTGTAATAAAACCGATTTTTACGCCATTAGTTTATCAGTAGTCATACACACGGTTATATAATATTTGATACACCCACAAAATCATTAGCGTGCAAACTATTTTATTTGCAAATGGAAATAAGTTTAAACGTCAATAAAAAGTTTATAAACTACGCGTGAATATCGCAAGGGAGCTACGTAGCCCTGCCCTGGATCTTGTGTTATGATCCAACGTAAATTGTGTATAATTTATTATTATTTGAAGTTTACTATTTTCATTGTATACTAAGTTTATTTATAATTAACATAATTATCCTAACTAATAAAAGAATAATATATAAAACGAAGATTTTTTGGCGTTTTTTTTAAAGTGAGTTATGAACCAAGGCTAAAATTTATAGGCCTAGATGCTTGAATTTGATAACAAAAAATAAAACTAACTTAAAAATTGGTCGTGGGGAGGGGATTGGGGCATAGCACTACGGCTCCAACGACCCTGATGATATTATAGCACCCGCAAACTTTAATTACAATTGTTGCATTAAATATTATACAGAACAAAGAATTAAATTTAATTGAAATTAGTTCAGGCTTGTTCTATAATATTATCTTAATTTCTATTATTTTATTGTTAAAATAAACATTATAACCCTTCAAAATAATCAGAGAAAATTGCTCCAAAATAACCTTGCTTTAATACATAGGCCTACATGTGCACATGGCATCAATTAATTAGGAATCATAATTATTCATTTATTGAAAGGATATAAAGTAATACAATTGCATTATATAGTATTTTATATTCTTCAGTGGTTGTTATGGTCATAAAAATGGCCATCAAAAAGGTAAACAAAAATAGTGAAAATGCTTAAAATATGTATAAAAATTAATATGTTTAACATTTTTATTATTGATAATATTACGTTTTTTCAATATTACATAAAAATGGAAATTAATGTTATTTCCAAATCTGTTAATTTTTTTTTTTCACTAGGCCTACGTTGAACCAAACTAAAATTATAACGTAAAAATAGATTTAATCCATACTTTTAATTACATTGTAATTGCCGTAGATTACGGCCTGAGCGTAATAAATTCTTGTCGAATGTCGATTTTTTTTCGCTACTATTTTTGTTTATTTTGATACAATTTATTTACATTCATAGAAATAAAAACTAGCCATTGTTTACTTTTCCAAACCTATTCAATCTTTTCCCCCCGAGGTCTAACTAAAATTACATTACCCCCCTCCCCCCACATCCAACCGACAATAT
>JAULBR010055635.1:0-14567 GCA_032355825.1 Melanodrymia aurantiaca
TAAATGCAAAATTAGGTAGAGTATCATTAATTAGATATTTACAAAATATTTACTTGTCAGTTTAATATGAAAGAAATAATCGTCGAAAATAATTTTTATTCCGTTTCCAACACTACTATAGTATTTGCATCATGGGCGTCATTTTGTTAAGAAAAGTGGAGAGGACCGTTTGTGCCAAATATTTTTGTTGAGCAACCACTGTTTACCCAGAACAGACCAGTGGCGGTATGAAATTGCAAGGCACGAAGTGTGTTGCCCGGAAATTTTTTAAATGTAAAGGGTCAAAAACATTATTTCCTTTCATCAATTTTTAGGTGTTTGTTCATGTATTTTTATGTGTTAAAATTCATAAGTAAGCTGTTATTCTTTTTTTTGCCGCCCACATTTTTCGCAATCGAAAAAAAACATTCGTATAAAATAAACCTTTTATCGGTGATTGTTTTTCCTCGTAAAAAGCGGGGGAGGGGGTGGGGGGCACCCACCAAGTAACGCTAATTGTTAAGGACATTGATGTTAGCCTTTTTTGGTCAAACAGTTTTTTTATTTGTTCGTATCTAAACAACTGATCTGAGTTTATTTTATTTTACTTCCAAAAATAGATTCTATATTTTCACTTCAGCTGAACATAGCAGAATAACAATTGGTATTGCTGGTCCAGACATAGCAGAAGATGCGAGCCCAGGCAACTGGAATAACTCTGTGGGTTGTCAAAGTGATACAGGAAGATGTTTTACATCACATAATGATGTTGCCAACACAGATGGGGAAGGTTTTGGCATAGGTAAAAATTACTATTTGCATAAAACTGATTGCCACAGAGAACATTTTATTTAGAAAATTATTATTGCTAACAATTTGGATTGGTACATGTACTATATGTTAGCAAACAAAATTATGTACTAATTAAATATTAAGTCATCAATTACGATTTATAAAATTTATGCCTGTCATAATTATGTCATAAAAAAGTCAAGCTATGTATATTCATCTGTCCTCCCCTCCTCCCACTCTACTCACCTTCACATATCCGTATATCCATTGATATATTTCTGGTCATTCAAATAGATACCATATCATAGTTTAGTACACACTTTTGCCTAAAATAAAGTATGTACTAAATTCCTATTTTGCCAATCATCTATTTATTATCTAGTCGGACCTTCTTCTTTAAATCTAATTTCTTCCAATGGTTGGAATACAAGTAATATTTATGCTTGCAGTGAAAGAAATAGTTATTTACCTTGAATTACCAATTGATAAATATGTTTTTAGAATAATTATTTGATTTCCGGAAATGTACCGGGATATACCATTTTATTAGGACTAAAATTCAATTGCATCTTAAAATATTATAGTTAACTTTTCAGAAAAAAAAGAAAGATAGTTTCGATGTTTGTTTTTATCTTAAATATATATGCATCTGTAAGTGTCGGCAGTATAGGAACTGTACATATATAATATTCGTATTTGTTTGTTTCTCTTGTATTAAAATGAATATTTTTTTATTGGTTGAAGAATGTAGTGCATTATGATAAATATAGTACTAAACTTATTCGTGTAATAAACCATTTATGTTTCAACTCGTTTCTTTTCAATCATACAGTCACTTTTGCTCATGTTGTACAATTCAAAACACGATATAACCAGTTCCTCACGGGAACTCCTTTAGTATAGATTGTATTCTCTATTTACATAATATGAAGCATTAAATATTATACAGCTTTGTGATATTCAATATATATCTATAAATACATCAAGCAGTGACAAGCACACCATAAGTATACTGTCACAATTGCCTATCAGTCTACAGTAACAGTTATTAGCTGATGCAAACATCCATGGAAAAGCCAGGTTTTTAAATGCAAAATATAGATTAATTTTCTACGCTAAGCCTAATAGCTGAGAAAAAATAAAATGGCAATGTAGACTGCTATTTAACTGCATCATTTCCATCCATTTAATGTACATGTAGTAGAAAACAAGTGAATTGTTATTTAGTTGAACACACTCAATTGTTCACAAATGTCGCTTTTAATACGCAAGCATTTATGTGGATAAACTTTTTTATTACTGTCAGTTGTCAGAACTTGTCAGCATCCTGTTTTAATGTAATATCATTTTTATTCTCCCAAATCATCTTAATTTGATACAATATGGCATTGATAATAAAATTTTCGATTTCCAGGTGATGTTTTCGGGGTGTTAGTAACGTACTTTGGGCAGCACATGTCAACGGTTATATTTTTGAAGAACAATGTTCCAGTTGCAACTAGGTCTATTTTATTTTACATTTATTGTTAGTTATTTCATTTAGTTATTAATATCTATAACACAAGTTTATGGTTGGTGTATCAAAAACAGTTACATAGGTTTTTGTTCAATTTATACTGCTATATTGATTTATACTACCGGTAATATAAAATTATGGGGAAGTTCTGGTGTGAATACAAAGATTTAAGAAGCAAAATACCAAAGTGTTTTTAGTATTTTTATGCCTTCAATTTACATAAGGAGTGGGCCGTAGCTCAGTGGTAGAGTGTATGTCTGAAGTTCGATAGGTCGACAGATCGATTCTCCTCAGTGGACCCATTGGGTTATTTCTAATTCCAACCAGTGATCCACGACTGGTCCATCAAAAGCTGTGATGTGTGCTATCCTGTTTGTACGAAAGTGCACATAACAGATTCTGTGCTGTTATTTGAAGTAGAGTAGCCTATGTGGCGACTGCGGGTTTCGTCGGTGACCAAGTGTTGATATAACTGTGTTTGACATCCAATAACCACTGATTAATAATCAATGTGTTCCAGTGGTGTCATTAAACAATTTGTTTTTATCTTTATCAATTTACATGCTTGATTTGATTATCTGTATGCAGAATGTTTAAATCATCTTTACCTTATTTGAAGGTTTTTGTTTGAGTGTGATCACCGTCGTTATCTTCCAACGATATCTTTACAAAGTGGACCCATTGAGCTTGGAGTTATGTGGCCTGATACTGTTGTAGGATTTTCCAACTTCAGTGAAGTGAGTTGTGTAAATTTGCAAGTAATAAATAATTACAGATTATAGTTAGTTAGTTAGTTCGTTAGTTATAACTTATTTACATGCTTATATCCAATTGATGTTCAAGAATATCTGTCCTAGACATAAGACACTCAGTCCAGCTGCCTTGACTGCTTGTCCATAGACAGAACAGTACATACCATGGCATTTGGTAACCAGTAGTTGGACACTGGCCAGTGTAAGTGGTGTATTAAGACTTGTAAAGTTCTCACTAAAATTGGAGACTTTACTGCAATTAAAAATCCCATCGCCTAGAGCGGGATTCGAACCCAGTACCTACCAGTCTTGAGCCTGAATGCTGTAAAAGTACTTAATGTTTTTAGTTAAAATTTTATTACATTATACTCATTTGATCCTATTCTTTATTTACTGGAATAATGGGTTATCACATAATATGAATATATTGCACCAGGTATTGTAAAACCTTTGTTAAACAGTGATAATTGCTGAATAGAAATTCTCTTTGCCAGCACTTTGATATATTTGTTAAATATTACCGGGTAAATTTAAATAGTGAATTTGATGATTTCAGAAAAACATGCTCCATTGGATAATACCTACTGGGGTGACGTACAACACTATAGAGAATAAGTTTTCATATTATGGAGGCGATGATGTTGTTTGCATTCAGAGCCCGCGTCCTCTCTCTATTGGTATGTACTAACTGTCACGGCTATTTTCTCTCTCTATTTTTAATATCTTAAGCAATATCTTTCAATAATATAGTAATACAAAGATAGAATAAATATAGAATTATTTAATAGCAGTAATTTTCATTATCATTTGTGGCTGTCACGGTAATGAAATTATGGGTAGTCTAGAAACATAACACATTTTGACAAATATAAACAAATGGGGTTTTTTCTTTAGTTTTTTTTATTTATTGTATGAATTTGTTTTTAATTCTCACAAGAATAGTACATCTTTGTTGTTTGCAAATCTGTTTCTGCATTTTTCCTAAGTTCAACTAAACTAAAGTTATCTACTAAAAAATACACTTTACAACTTTCTTAATGAGGTATTATATGCATGTATTGTTTTACAAGGGACAAATGTGCAGCTTTAACTCTTATTGGCTAGTTAGTTTTAATGTTATAATACAACGCAATATTATTCTTTAGATTTTCAACACTTTGAAGTGATTATACAGAAAACATCTCCAGAAGGCAAAGGACCAGCAATCAGTTTAGTGACGTGCAGCCCACTGAAACCAACTCCCACATGTGAGGTTAACCGGGACTACATTCGATGGCATCATACAGGAGAGACTAACAGTGGGTGTCTCACTAAATATCTGTTTAGATTGCAGTCGTGTTTTATTCATTTTATTACCTCTAAATCTACCCTGAAATATAAGTTTGTCAGCAGTGGTTAATAATGGCAGCAGGATGTTTTGCCAGTCACATGTAGTTAAGAAAATCGAGACTTAAAATTTGTTTGTAATTTTTTAATCAGAATGAGAAATCGGTAATGCCAAAATAATTTGCATAACCAGTGCATGAACAAAACAATGGTTTGTGCAGGCCTGCAAAATAAAAGTTATATGTTAAATATCCATCAATAATTATTACATGTATTTTGTTGGCAGCTTTCAAGGCATCTGTGGGTATGAGAATGGGTTGGGGCATTGTGTACAACCCTGACGTGAGGAATTCTGTGGCTTTCGACCCCAAGGAACAGCAGCTTGTCCTGTGCTATGTGACTATCAACATGGGTGTGACTTACATGAAGATGATGCTACAACCTACAGGAGGCTTCTATCCTCTCATCGTCCTTGATGAAGATGGTAAGATGTTTTAGTGCTTTCAATAGTTACTATCACAAGTTAGCAAAGTATGTATTATTTGGATCACATGCAAAAAAAGTGAGAATGTCTAATGTCATGATTCTGACTTGATTATCATGTTATAGGTAAAGTTCTCTTTCAACCAAGGTATCAACTGGTTTTGTTACCTTTGCAGTTACAGTTTAAAATTAGTCTTGTAAATTTTAGTTGTTTTGTTTGTTTTGTAAATTAGTTGGTGTTTTTTATGGTCTTTAATACTACTCAGCTTATATGAACTTCTTAAACAAAGAAAACATGTTTACTTTAAATATTTTTTACTCAAATAATTTCTAACAGCATTACAATTTATTTTGTTTAGCTTCTAGAGTGACGGTAGATGTTGAATCTAACTGTTGTCCCAATGTGAACGATGTCATGGATAACAACTTCAGACAAAAGGTTTCAGACATCTCTAGAATTATATCTGCTGATGCTCTTGCTAGAGGTATGTACCCCAAGTCGAAGTATTTTACTTGAAGGGGAGATAATCCATATTATCTCACCTTAAAGTAAAATACATAAATTCCTATTATCAATTACAGTGTTAAAGACTAAACTGACACAGGTGGAGTATAAGTATTTTCCTTATACCCTGCCTGTCACTTTAAACAGTTTCAAGTTACCCTAATCAATGCTGGTTCCATCCTATGTTTGCCAATAAACTGAATGCAAAACTCATTTGAAAGTTTATCTCTCATAGAGTGACTGGTCTATAAATGTTTACTAAATGTTCTCTTTCACATCCACTTGATATATTTCTATAAATAGGCTTAGATGTTATCATTCGGAGAGATACATACGTATATCGAGGTTTTATTTTTTATATTGTTAAACCTATCGGCAAGACCCATTTTGTTAAATAAATATCCATCCAGGTAAATGGATTGATGAAAATAATTTAATATATTGCAAAGTTTTATATAAAATAATCATTTAGCCTATTAGCATTACTTGAATAAACAAAAATGTATAAATATTAAAATTGTAGAATATGTCAAAGTATTAAAAACATGTTGTATACCTTGGAAAGATTTGAACCTGTTGCTTCAAAGAGATTAGATGGAATTAAAAAATCTGTAGTATTAATCTCGCAGTTATTAATCATCTGGTGAGAGAAATATAGTGTTTTGCTTTATTGGAAACCTGTATGTATTTTTGTTATTATTTTTCTCTTCACTTACTTTACAGAGATAAAAGTTTCTATGTTTCGCAAATCCAAAAGTCTAGTTGTTGATATTCATGAACAATACACTCGAGTACGGCTGCCTGCAGGTATAAAGGGATTGCATGAAATACAGCTACAACAGCCAATCACAGAAGAGAATTCCTGCTACTTTGTGGAGATCAGGAAACTCAGTAAGTACATGCATTATATAACTACAACAGCCAATCACAGAAGAGAATTCCTGCTATCGTTAATGCCTCCAATTGCTTTCACTACCCAAAGTCATCCATTTACCAAAACATACTCTGCTTCTTGAACTAAAATGTATCAATGTTTTGCCGTCTGTGTGTAAAATGTGTTATTGATAAATTACTAGTAAAAAACTGAAGGAAAAAATACTATTCATTATTTACCTTTATACAACATGACACAGTGTAAATAATTATTATTTATCAGTTTTAAGTGCTAGAGTGATGACAGTTAGTATGGGATATACAACTCTGACTAAACTTTAATTTTTGTTATTAATAAAATATATAGCACTGTTTATACATATTTTTTCATATACGAGATAAAATAAACTCGTTTTGGGGTAGAGTTAAAGGTATTTTCCCTGATGCATGCGCGATAGCGCCTTTTGGACTAAAATTCAGTTTCCGGTTTGTTCGACAGTGTTGGCGTTTGCCAACTGGAATGGTCATTGTTTTATGTTATATCATTTATTTTTCATGTGAATTTATTGTTATTTGATTTATTTCTCTTTGCGTAATGGGAACATTTACAATATTAATTTCATTTGCAATGCGCTCGCATAAAATTTGATAAATATAACATCTTTTGGTTTTATGATGGTATAATTTATATTTTCTTTTCTTTTCCATTTTGCCATGTCAATTTTGCTGAACATGAGTTAACAATATAGGCCTCTATAGTACATGTACTATCTCTATAATATTAATTTGCAGATGAAGACTCAGTAGTTGCTGTTGGAGTCGCAGGTAGCAATCTTCCTGTCAACAAGTATCCTGGTAAATTTGAGAACACAGTTGGTTGGGTGTCGCGTGATGGCAAACTGTACTACAATGAAAGAACTGATGGGAACATGGCTGGTGCCAGAATCAAAGACGGTAAAATCTTATAGTTCTAAGGGAATGGGTGAATAGTATACAAATATTGTTCGTTTGCAAGACATGTGGGCATTTTGAGACATTTTATTGTATTATTTATCTTTCAGTGTTACAATATAGAAAGCCTGTACCAGGCATGTGTCTATTGTACTATTAACAAGTGAAATATGTTTGCACAAATGTGTTACAATAAAAGTACAAGGCTTTGTATTTAGTATTCTTTTTCAGGAGACGTTATGGCAATAGAAGTAGAAGCCTTCGCCACTGAGATGTCCGTGGTGCTTTTCAGTAAGAATCTGTTGCCTATTGGAACTCGATTTCTGACTCAGAAAGACAGAAGTCAATTTCTGCCAACCATTGTCATCTGTGGAAATGGCCACGAAGTAGAGATTGACATTTGCTGGCAGACCCACATATTGAAACCACGCAAGTATAATGTTGTGAGTTTAAAATCAGTCTTGTTATAACGTTCAAATTTAGATGGTTTTATTATGTTTTGCTAATCCTTTCTATTTTCACAATTTATCAACATTTCATAAAACGATATACTTGACTTATCCAAATCTATTATGCTTGATGATCTATTTAACAAATATTGTGAATTAACATATTTAATCATAGCTATTTATTAAAAATCTAACAATTAAATGTTTTATTAATAGGTTTTAAATAAATAGCAAAAACACAATGTCAATACTCTTTATGTTGTTTATGCTGTCATTGTTCTATATTTCAACGCTGTATTACCACAGATGAATCCTGAACATTGGTGTTTGCCCATGGACTCACTTGTAGATAGATCCATGAACGTGGTTTATGTGAAACCTCACGAGGATGCTGCAGTTGCCTTGCAGGCTCCTTACAGCCTTCATAGAGGTTTGTTCAATTTGTGCAACATTTATCCATTATTGATGGTAACATTTTAATATAATAAAATTTATATTGTTCATTTATTTTTCAAAATGTTGAATTATAAAACATAATTGTAAATTATCTTCCTGTAATTGTTGTTATAAATACCCAGTATTGATAAATGCTTACAGTTTACAGATTTAAAACATGTTTCCCATATATGAATACTGTTAAAGTATCAACATTCTAATAAATAGTCCATTTAATAACACTTTTCATTTTTTGTAGGTTACAACCATTTTGAGGTGAAAATAATTGATCCTTTTGATGATGAATTTCCACCGCCAGCCCTTGCCCTGTCCACAGCCAGTCCAATGGATCCAGCACCCATTTCAAACTTCAAACAAGACTTTTTAAGATTCTGGGCCACTGGTGAAGGTTATTATTAGTTACCTATTTTGATGTTCTGATTGACATTTGTATTTTCTGTAGTTACCATTAGTGGAGTTCTGATTGATGATTACACTTACTGTAGTTATTCCTGGTCGACACATGAACATCTTGCAGTTACCTTTATTCGAGTTCTGATTGATAGATACAGGATTATATGAGTTTCTATGACAGACTATGTTTACGACACTAGTGCCTAAAATTATTATGTTTCCCAGAGAATTGTCATGCTAAATAACAGTTCAGTTAATGTTTAAACTATACAAGCTCATAACGTTTCATTTCTTTTGTAATGAGGACAGTGTAAATGTTATTGAACAAGAGTTAAGCTATGCCAATTATGTCATACAAAGGAAAATGTACAATAAATATGAACCTCGTTATGTTGAACCTCGTAGGTAATACATTCACTTACTGTACTTATATTTAGTGTTCTTACTCAGCAATGATATTCATAGCATAGTAATTGCAAATTTTCTCAAATTCATGTTCTGTATGAAACAGACGAAACTGAATCTCCACTTTCTGTTTAAATTGGTTTTATTTATCGTGGAAGCCTAAATGTTGTTTGTGATGTAATACTTTAGCATATCATTTGTATTATTCAGCTAGGGATGCTGTGAAAGTTGGTGACTTCGTTGGGTGGGGTGTGCTGTACTTCGAGGAAACTGAATCTCGTCTTTCTATTGAAAAATTGGTCTTATTTATGGTGGAAGCCTAGATGTTGTTTGTTATGTAATACTTTACATATTGTTTGTATTATTCAGCTAGGGATGCTGTGAAAGTTGGTGACTTCGTTGGCTGGGGTTTGCTGTACTTAGAGGAAGAATTTCACCATGATGAGGAGCAGCTAGTTATTTGCTACCTGACAGTCAATCGCAATGTTTTACTCACTAGAGTTATCTACCAACCCCCTGGGGGATTTTATCCTCTAATCATCCTGCCACCTGGAGGTAGGTGTTTACTATTTCATTCAGCATTACAATAGTTACAGCTTTACTTCCACTGTAGTTGGAACAGTAGTGCTAATATGTATACACATTTCAATCTTTTTCACACTTGTTTTGATTTAATATATCAATGACCTGTGCTGCCTTTATTTTCAGGGCTCATTCTGAACAATATTTTGTTTCAGTCAATTCAGAAATTTACATGCACACATTTTGGTCCTGTTTTATACCCTATCTAAAATGTGAGCTCTGATATTGATATGTTTATATATAAATTAAAATGGTTCCATAGATCTGATTTGCATATCTTCTGACTTTGAGTTAAATTCTTCTTTGAAATTGCCAACATGGTATTGTGCCTCAATATCTACTTAATTTCTACTTGACAGTAAATCGTGTTCAGATGGAATTTGATGCGACAGTGATAAACTCACATCCATTCTCCCAGAAGGCGGTTGAGATTCTTGTTGAAAAAGCACAGCGGCTGATTGAAGAAGAAAACAGACTTTTAGCTGCAGGTGGAGACATAGATAACCTTAGCTTTGACACAGCAAAGTTATTTTGTCCTCTGCCTGATTTATCAAATGGGGAGCCTCAGGTACAGTACAAGGAGCCAAAACAAGGTGAGAGAAAGCCTTTGGATACTAAAATGAATGACATAACGTCTGTCGGTGTGAAAAAGAAATCAAAAGCAGGGAAAGCTCTGAAAAGGCGGTCTTCCAAAAAATCCCTTAACAAAGCTGATCAAGATACATCAAAGAGTTGTACAATAATCTGAAAATATGGACATATGTTATTGTTTTAAGAAACGAGTAGAATTGTCACAATTGCCTTCGTGATTTTCAGGATGTGCTATATTTCTGTTCGAATGTACTTTCAAAATGCATTCAAATGAGGTTTTAGTAATTAAATACCATCAGTCACCATTTTTGTGCAATATTCACTATCATATGACAATGAAGTAAAGCAAGTTCTATGCAACCAAACATGGCAGAAGAAAAAATGGAGTACTTTTTTATTTAGATAAATGCATCAATTTATTATACGATTCTTAACATCAATGTCAAAATGTGATTATATTACATAAAATTGCTTGTTACACGTACGAATACGTAAACAAAACACGCAAGCACAGTTTGAAGACTTCTAAGGTAAGCGATATTGTGTGCAGGTACAACCGAGCAGAAACGTTTGGTGCCAAAATTGGTGAGTGATGGTCTTTAATACACCATGTTTTTTAAGTGCATAATATTGTACCTCAGAATTTGACATTTGACAACCAGGTTTAAAGTGCCTTCTATTCATGTAACTTGAAAACTGTATTGGAGTCTACTCCATTCTGTGACTAGTGCAACAGTTTTGTTTGGTATAGATAAGGCAGGGAAACATATTCTTGATAGTGAAACACCACTAGTGATAGATTATGTTTATATTTTACACTAATGGTGTTTCAAAGTGAATACATATCACATGTAGTAGTTAAAATCAAGTATCCATATATTTTAGTACCTATTTTTCTACACTCCTCTATATTTTTTACCATTTTTATATATTTTTGTGTTCGATGGTAAAAGAACTGATCAAACAAATTAAAATTGTACGTGTAATTTATATCAGACATAATAAAATCTTAGTTAATACATGTTCTATTAAATTGTGAAGTGTTAAGTGACATAATTATAAGGAAATGCAGTTTTAAAATTATGGATTGGATTTGGAAAGTGAATTTAGTATGCCATATTATTATGTCATAGTATTATTCAAATTCCAGACAACTGGCAGTGTAAATTGAACAAATTATAAATAAAAAATACAATTCTAGTGCAATCAACTGGTAGAATGGTGCTAGAAAGCTATTGTAAAAATACTGTCAATCACACGTCCCTAGACGGTAATGGGTTAATTGATCTCGTTCAGAAGGTACCTGGCCATTGCTACCTGTTGATTATGTCATTCTTTAAGCAAGGTCGCATATTTCATTGACTAAAACAAAGTGACGTGGGGGCACCCAATCATTTTGTAGAAAACAAAAGCAATGTAAGACTAATGACACGAGAAAACATTTCTGGGACATGTCATTTTGTTGATGCTGTTTCTAACACTCACCTCAAGAAGATCAATCCATAGAGCATGCTAAGCTCAACCCATTGATGTATTTTCTTGAGACTCGTGTCCGAAGAATCATCTACAAAAGTACTCATGCCAGAAACCATTAATCTCAGATCTCTATCAGTGTCAAAATGCTCATGAAAACATCATTTTGACATGAAGAGATTTTTATGTTTAGCTTCACAATTGTATGTGTATTGATTATTTATACTAGAGTTGTCAAACCACAGCGTTTGCAATGAGTGAGATGTTAACTGCAGGGCAAAGATCCTCATAGTGGTGGGGTTTAGAAAAAGTGTTTCAATGTGTAATCAAACTACAGCTATTTCCAGTATTTTAGGGTTAACAAATTTGTATATTTTCAGTAGTCATTATTTGAAAGTTAGGAGAATAGTTTTTTAATTAACTAAGTAAAAACAAATATCTAATAAGACAATCAATCTGAAATAGTGCTAATGTGTAAGATGGTATTAGAGCTTGATATTAGATAGAATGTGTGAGATTCATGCCAAATACAGTTGGAAGTTATTATAATTATACATGTATTGTGATTATGTTCAGTCTTACAAAGCTATGAATTGTTATTTATATTATTATGCTGTGATTATGTTTAGTCTTACAATTGTATGTAATTTGTTATATATTACTGTGATTATGAGTTACACATGAGCATCAATAGATAAGATAAATATGTGATGCATCTTACTTTATGCTAATCTGTGATACTTTTAAGCCAAAAATGTATTTATGTACTTATAATTGTGTTTGCCTAATAATCATTCCACTTCATTGTATCTTATCCATGTTATTGTTAACATAAACTATATATTTTTGTTTATTTTAATATTTACAACACCCATTGCAATTATCAGTAGACTAGTTTATATGAACTGCTATTCACTCATTATTATTAGATAAAACACTTATCATGGGTTATGATTATACATGTACATGTATATGAATATGAAAAACCTTAGCTTTACCCTAATTGGTATTATGGTTTACTTGATCATTTACCGGTAATCAGAATAACTTATAAATATTTGTTTTTAACCCTAACGACAATTACAGCAATAGACTCAAAAAGAATCTTTTGGCATACCACCACCAAAAATAGTTGGGATTGACCTTTAAACCAAATTACGATTCAAAAGTTCCATATGGTGAGACAAATATTACTTGCACTCGTGTAGTAAACAACACTCATTATCATCAATTCTCCATGGTAATAACCCGAGAGACCAAATCAAGCACGGCATTCTCTGCAATTTTAACATGTCTTTTCCATGATGTAATTAGTTTTGATGGTTGGTTGATTAATTCATTCTATGCTGTATGATATAACATACTGTTTGACGTTAAGCTCTGCCTATAGTGACTTTCCACAGATTACATGTTTCAACTGTTCATTGCATTTATTTAAATTGGTATTTTCTATGGTTTTTATAATAGAATACTACACTATGTGTTATGCCCCTTACAGCTCATTTATCTTACAACTTGTGTTTTCCATACATATCTAACTTGCTTTTGCTCATTAGATATGTTTGGAAACCACTTGTAAGATAAACAATCACTAATGGACATTTGTGTCATATTGTCCGTGTAGGTTTGTATTGCACTTTAAGAAGCACGACACAACATAATACAAGTATGTAGGTTTATCGAAACCTTTCAGCCAATAAGTGGTGTGAATTTTGGAAGAGATATAAAACATCATACTATGGTTCATACTTTCAGTTTCATGTTACGCAATCTAATTATACTACATTGTTGACTGTGATAAATTGCAGTGAAATATTTCATCATAGGCCTACAGCCTGTTAATGTTTCTATTATTCAATATTTATTAAAAGCACAGTGACTAGTTTTAAGACGAATGTCGATGTGCTTGTGCAACTAATGCTATTTATAACATTTCTCACTCATGGAGCATTTTTTATTATTAATGTTAACATTTACTTACATCTTATTACATCCAATGAGTTTGTAAGTAATTTAATATGGTCCTTGGATTTTTGTCTACAATAATTTGGCACAGGGCACATTATTTTAGGCAAAAGGACACACATTAATTAAGCTACTATAACCATTTGGATGACCAAAAACACATTGGATATACATTTATTGATATTGTAAGCAATATATGTAAGTAAATGATAATTTTAATAATAAAAAAAATGCTCCAGAATCGAGAAATAAGTTCTAAATAACATTAGCTGCTCAAGCAGTGGCATTCATCTTAAAACTAGGCATTGTGTCTTTAACACAAACTAGTTATTATCTGTGTTCCATACTAAATAAAGAAAGTTGTGATTAGTTAAGTTAAATAGTCTTGTATATTGAGCTAGTTACAGTACACATTTCTTTCCTGTTGTTCACACTTACAATATCACATCAGTCGGATGCTTTCTATTTTATGCCTTGCAAAATATTAATTTAGCTTAATATTTTCTTGATTATTTGCTTCAAATCAATAAAATGTACAAATTGTGCCAAAGGGAAATGCAATATTTATGTGTCCATGATAGTGAAAGTTACAATTCACTGTATGATTTGATATCAGCATGTTAGTTCAGTAATTTAATATTAATCAGTGCATAATATAGTGTATGATTCAATAACAGTGACAGACAGCGTGCTACCTCAGTAGTTTAATGTCAAAAATGATGCATAACAAAATGAACATGCTCACTGTGTAAGTCAATAAGTGGTGGACAGCATGCTAGTTCAGTAACTTATTATTGCCTTAGAATTGAGGTGAATGGAAAGTCCCAGTAATGTTTTGTATTATATTTATAGATACTTACGTAAATTATATTTGAAAAGTGACGATTGACCATTCTAATGTACAGTCAAACCTGGTCTAGCGGCCACCTGTAATCAGCGGTCACCTGTGTTAAGCGGCCACTTTTTTTCCTCCCAAACGAATTTTAATGTAAACGTACCCGTAATAAGCGGCCACCTGTCTAACGCGGCCAGCGGCCACCAAAATTGGTTCCCAAATCCACAAAACACCTGTATTA
>JAULBR010055731.1:0-14566 GCA_032355825.1 Melanodrymia aurantiaca
TTCGGGACTTCGATCTTGGTTCGAGCGTTACCATGTATTCGACCCTTCCATGTTCGAGCCAACGAGATTCTACTGTATTTTCAAACAAACTTGACAGAAAAAATTAAATAATGTCAATGATGTTACCAAATGATCTACAGTCAGGTGCAGATTAAGGAATTTTGCACAAGTAAAAAAATGTATTACGTACAAAAAAAGTACTAGTACATGACAAAAAAACCCACAGTTTTGTTCACCCACTAAAACCCTTTCCCTCAATCTGCACCTGTCTATAGTACTAAACCACTGATGTTTTGATATGTTCCAATTGATGCCATTAAGTAGAAAATAGGTGGGAAATCAGATTCCGCTTGGAAAACCGTTTAGAGACTTGCACGCAGTATGAATGTAAGTTAGATTAAATAAAAACAATAAAAGAAAGAAGTTGAAATGATTAAGCAGTTGTATCTTGCTGTGCAGAATAAAATTAACCGCTTATTAAAGAAATTAAATAAAAGATTTTTTGGTGCATTAATCATGCATTTAAAATGTCTGAAATATTGTTCAATATAAAATAAATAATTTTATGTTAAATGCAATCAGCTCCTAAGAATACAGTTATACAAAAAAAAAGCTGGCATTTAAAATTGAATAAATTAAAAAATATATTTTGTTCCCTTTGTAAATACCAAACCACAGGCACTTGACGTTCACTAGTTAGGCCAGCCTATTATAGCCTAAGTGGGGGTATATTATGAATTGAAGAAATATTGAGTTTTTGCTAGGAATTGATATTTCAAATATATAAGTCTATTATGGTTTAGCATCTAGAAGTTAATTTTATTTGTCAGAAACAGAAAAATTGTAATTTTCCATGACTTTTCACTAAAAACCCTCCACCCCCCACCCCCCGATTTGAAAATGGAAATGCTAATTTCTACAACACGGCAAACCTTGTGGGTATAATCATTATGATTAAAGGAATAATTGGTAGTTTCAACAAATTATATTTTCCTCATTTTTTTTATATTAAAAACATTTTATTTGTCAAAAAACACTAAAAGGATCTGGATACAAGTTATACAACTTACAAGACCCTCTCGTTATAACTGGTGTGTGTGTCAAGTGCCTGTGACCAGACTAAGCACATCCTGTAATTCTACGTCTAACTGAATCTGCATACTAATGTAAAATATGGTCTACAAAATCTATTTAACAATAATGTACAATATATACACACAACCGTTTCGCAATGGTTACTGAAGTTTTAAACGGAAGACATACAAATGGTAGTAAAATATTAATATGCACCAAGTAAGATTTTGGTAATGTGGAACATACAAAGGAATCCTTTGGATAATGCATTAAGATATGTCAGACTTGGCCACTGCAAGTTGCATAGCTACAAGAATTGTAACACGTGCTACATAAAAATACCCACCAGAACTGATAAAAATCTGTGCAAAAATTACAAAACAAGTTGTCAGTAATCAAAGCATGTAATTTAATCAGTTATTAATTCACAGTAAAAAGTGAATTTCCTGAATACTACATGTACAATAGTACACGTTGAATAAGTTTACACAGTAAACCATTTATCCACATTAAATTCAGAAATGATATATTCCCATTTCCCTAACAAGTATTACAGGCTTTGTCATTTAAAATATGCATGTGAGTGAAAAACAGCTCACATAGATAAATGTTTGGTAGGGTTAGGCAAGTGGCTTCATGCCAAAGGCAAAGTTTGAAATGTGTGTACACCTGGTAAAATAAACAGTGGGTTAAAATATATTTTCTATGCATGAATGTGTTATTGAAATAATTTATTATTTTTTGGTTAAGCAAGTGGGGGTTAGTACATGTAGCTCGCCGTAATGACATTTTATGCGAGTGATGGAGAGTGCTTACCTTAAAACACAAGGCCTGCATTACTTGTGAAATTGGAGTCTGAATTACATAGATCAGTTCCACTATCTAATGGTATTTGGCAATTAGTATGATAATAACTGAGTATTCATAGCAAGAAATGAGAGTATACTACATCAAGTATAGATCTACGAGTTGTGTCTGTATACGACAAGGCACGGTTGGGTCAGGGCACCCGCACAAGCTGATAGAGGTATAAATTGATCACTTGCTTAAAGGGAATCAGTCATATTATTGTCTAATTTATCACTTCTGTTACGTATCTAGAATACTCAGTTTTCAAACAGTCCATGACATAACTTCATGTAATAATAGCAAATGGCTAAATTTGTTTTATGTATTATACCAAACAAATTAATATTCTTCATTAACCATTTCCAGATGATCGGTATATAAATTAAGACAAATTTTACATTAGAGTTACATCCCTTAGTAGACATCTCCTGTCACAAAGACTAGTTTATTAGTATATTCACCAATTAAATAAATCATCAATATCATTGCTTGTATGTACATTTTTTTGTGAAAATTAAATTTTTGAAATATAATTGTATAAAAAAATAAGTTTGAAAAGGGCTACCCTTGATGGAAATAACGACTTAGTTCTGTTATTGATGTAACAGTAGATACGAAAAAGAGACAATACATTGGATGTAGAAATCCATGACCGATTCCCTTCAAGAGCCAATATATGCTACGTCATAGTAGAGAAATTTAAGAGGTTGTAAAACATACATAGAGTATAAAAATAATTTATTCATAAAGTAATGAAGTTCTTTTATATTTTGTGTAAGTTCATAAGGCAAATACAATTTTTCACAACCACAAAACTATTCCATTAAGTATATAGCAAAGTAGTATCACAATGTATATTGAAATCTTTCAAAATGTGGTATGCAAGCAACAAGAAGAATATACTTAATTGAAAAACAAACCAAAATTATGAAATAAATTATAACACTTGTCATTCCACTAGATTACTAAAAAATACAAATTATTATATTAGCTTTACCGATAGTTTTGGAAACAAAATTTTAGACATAATTATACAGATCTATCTTTCTAAATTATCAATAGGTGCTCTCCAAAACTATATAAAAAGTATAATACAGTAGATATTTTAAAGCTAAAATTATTAAAAAGAAACATGATTATCATAGTTCAGAATGTTTTGGCAGCAGTCTTTTAATACAAATATTTTTTTTCAAAAATAATAAATCGTTCAATCTTAATAATCACAGATTCTTAGCAACAATTTGCAAGGAAGCCCTATGTTAAGTAGAAAATATATTTGCATACCTCACACAATACCATACAATAAAGGTATTGTTCTTAGTGCTCAGCCATGGGTGTAATATTGATCAAGCAGTGTACAACAGCAATGTGTACCAGTACTTACTAATGTTTATGAAAACAAATATTTTCTTTGGAAGAATGTAAAACAGATCATAAATAAAAATAAACACAGGATAGTGTATGAAACTGTATAACAGGCTCCTTCCATTATTTACAATGAGAACAATAATGATATATACAAAACTGTACAATTCATTTATACTACAAAAATAGAACAGGAATACAAGTGGCGATTTGTATGTGAACGGTGGTGCTAAATACATAGCTGAGGCCAAGTTCGTTTGACTCCAGCTGATTAAAATGAATTGATGTTCACCTAAAACCAGGTAAGACTAGTTTTTTTTTATTAAAGATTTATAAGCCGCTCTTTGTTTCTAATCTTTTTTTAAAACTCTAATTGTCACTAAAAATAGAAACTTAAAAAAAAAGATTTTATAAACTTAGAATAGTTTGTGATTGACACAAATAAAACTACAGACAAAAAGCTCAACATTGGTGATAAATTCCAGGCTATCATAAGCCGATGAATCATGAATGCTAACAAGAAACCTGAGTAGGTAATTAATAAAAAAAAAAATCTAAAAACCAAAAACAGAACATTTTTGTTGTTCAAGCTAAAATAAAAACATTAAAAATTGTAAATATGCATATTTCCCAAATACTGTTCAATAATAAAATGAGTTTTGTTTTATTTAAAATTATTTAACTTCTTTTGCTTTTACATAATAAATTGTGTTCACTTCTGTTCACCGAGTTATCTCCCTTGGCACATAGTCTCCTCTGCAGTCAGGTGCTGTCAGACATTCGATGTTTGACAACTTTCCAGAAAACGTTCCTGCGCCAGCATAGTCTGACAAAAGAGAAGTTTTATTGACTCAAAATATTGTACATGTGTGAAGCTGCTGTGAATCAGATATAAAAATAGCCCAAATCTATTGCAAAAAAAAAGAAGAAAAAAAGGATATTCCAAAAACATTTAGCTTGATCAGTATACACAATTACCTTTTTGTGCAAATATTTTCTTTATTCTATTATACATGTTGTCTAAATAGATTATTATACGTGGTTTGTCTGTCAGGTAGCTTTGGCAATCCCTTAGGCTTTTAGTCATAATGATAAATGAACTCTCGACTATAAAATAATTTGGTTTAGACAAGAGTGAAAATTAAGAATGAAAAAGTGATTAGCTGTAAATGTAGTTTTGTTTTTTACTCAATAATTGTCTTTAAATGACCCCATTACCTATGAAGTAAATAACTGTTGCTGCTAAAAGAGCAGCCATTTTGTTCTTTCATGCTCTAGACCACAGGCATGTTCACTAGACTGATGTTTTCACCCAATATTAAATGTATGTGATATGATAGAACACGATAGGTACCAGTTAAAATGTTTGCAAGTACTTGCCCTCTTGAACATGCCTTTAGTGTTGCAATTATCATGTTTGACACTGATAGCTAAACAAACTGTGCTGTTTCCTAGCCATTGCTTGTAATCTTGACGCATTAGCTAAACAGTAAACCAACTAAAGTATCGATAATTCACTTACTGTTAATGAATTTATTTCCTTTGAAAAGGCACCAATCTCTTTCGCACCAACCTGACCTCTCTAAAAATAAATAATATATTTTTGTTATTGAACAGTTGAAAAATAAAATTCTTCAAGTTTAAATCAAACATTTCGATAATCAAAATATTAGACATTGATTTTGTTAATGGCTTGGGAAGGATTTATCCTTTGCTGTTATGGGTTGATCTGATCAGGTCGCAGTCATAGTTGAATTTTATTGCATAGGGAGAGATGATGCAAGATTTGAAGAAAACCCTATACAATAAATGAATGCTTAACCGGGCACCAGCACGAAAATTACACTGGCTATTGGACGTCGATATGGTAAATAAAACCCAAACAACTACAGATAATTACAAAACCCCAAAGAGCCTAATGATCTGTTGTGGTCAATGAAGGCTACGATTTTGTGTTTTAAACAAGTACACAGGAATGTGGTAGGAATAAGATCTGATACCTTTGGGTCATGTTTTCCATTAGCTGCTACACCATTGCCATTGACGTGGCAATCCTTCGTGGAAGACACATTTTCTAGTGGGCAGATAAATCCGTCTGCCTCAGTTTCTGACTTGCTGCGCTTGTGACCAAACAGTCCAAATTTTCCTTTCTGTAAATACAAAATGTCAGTAAGTTACATACACAAACTTCAAAGTATATTCTTAATAATTTTATTTACTATTTTATTTACTATCAATATTAACGATTAACCAAATTGTAATGTCCCCTTACTACAATGTTAAATTCACTGGCACTACATTAAGGCTAAGATTGTTAATGTTAATTTAATTACATCATAAGAGCATACTTATTATTTAATAACCATATGTCAAATGAGTTGTTGTATGGTATCAAGACTTCAAAGATATTTAAATAAATATGTTTGTTGGGAGAATGGTGAGAATATGGGTTGAAAAATACTTTTATATCCACCACTCATGAAATTTATATTATTAATGTTAAAAGAAAATTGTAACATGGACCTCCAGCTTACATCATCAATCATCTAAATTGCTTGCACTAGTTTTCTACTTTTGAAACAGGAAAACACTTCAGGTAGGAACATCAGAAATAATACTTTCACAATTACTCTAAACTTTCAAACAATTCATATCATATAAACAAGTTACCTTAATCTTGCTGTTTGGCAACAAGGTAACAAAAGCGGGAGATGTTTCAAACTCGCGTTTCCGTTGTTGTGTGTCCTGCCCAATGAGACCGACAAAGTGTGTGTTGAGGTGACGTCGCAGTAACGTCTTGCTCGAGGGAATCGATAACAACTGGGCAAGCAGCTCTGCATTGAATCTGTGTTCCAGCACCTGAAATTAAATAATGTACCGTAATAGTATGTTCCAAACACCTCTTCATTAAATAATGTACCGTAATAGTATGTTCCAAACACCTCTTCATTAAATAATGTACCGTACTAGTATGTTCCAAACACCTCTTCATTAAATAATGTACCGTAATAGTATCTTCCAAACACCTCTTCATTAAATAATGTACCATAATAGTATCTTCCAAACACCTCTTCATTAAATAATGTACCGTAATAGTATGTTCCAAACACCTCTTCATTAAATAATGTACCATAATAATATCTTCCAAACACCTCTTCATTAAACAATGTACCACAATAATATCTTCCAAACACCACTTCATTAAATAATGTACCGTAATAGTATCTTCCAAACACCTCTTCTCCTTTCTTGATCACTAACTTATTTGATGGCATTTGTAGAAAGCATGTACAAGAAAATAGAGTTCATCAATAGATGTTAGTCTATCAGTGGATACAATGATGTGAGGGTGATCACGTGACTAATGATTTCCGTGAGCAGACATCTTTTTGCCGGTGGCTTTAGAAGGATAGGCTTAAAGGCACAGTAAGAGGACAGACATATTAGGCATTCAAGTGACTGTGCAGTGAAATCGATGACATTACAACATTAATGAAATCGTAATCCGATCGAGTAAGAAAATTATGCAACCTATTAATCCCCATCTGGCTTACTGGATCATAAGACATTTGTAATATGTGGGCCTGACTGAGGCTCTATTGGCAAGTTGCATAGAGGTGGAAAGAGGAGGTAACTCAGGCAGTGCTGGTTGATTTCCAGCTTACATAGTGGTTTCACATGGGCCTACGACTGTGTTTCTTTGGAAGTTGGGTGAAGAATGGGATAGGCATTAGTTGTTGGTCTCAGGCCGCTAATATGGCAAAAAGATAATTTTATGTGCAAATGTATTACTTTAACTCTTATCAGGACCAATTGAAACACAAAAAGTCAATAAATTACACATTAACAAGAGTTTGTAACATCGAAGTCAAATTCTAACAACTGGTTGTGATCTGGATGTTCAACAAACATCTGTGAAGAATCTACTATTTATCATTATAATAGAATACATACCATTAACGCTCCATGCACGCCACTACCTCTCAAGTTGGGAGCGTACTCGGAGAGATCTATTGTTCTTAGCCACTCCATGACACGGTGGTTCGTCCACAGTGCAACACTGCCCGGTATATTATGGAGGTTTCCCTGGGGAATAAATATTGAAACATCATTAGTTATTTAATACAATTTAATAGACTTATTTATTTTAGATGTGTATATAACGCATCAAAGGTTTCTTTAGAGCTATAAGGCTAACAAGTATAGTATGATGGTACAATTAAACACTTATCATAATGACACCCGGCATAAAAATATTGGCTGTAGGGTGTCAGAATAATATAAAAGATAAAGTTTGTTTATCGACGTCAGACACATGGTTATATTGACATATGGTCTCGGAGGAAACCCGCTGTCGCCACTATCTGGGCTACTCTTCCGAAAAACAGCAAGGGGTCTTTCATGTGCACTATCCCATAGACAGGATAGCACACACCATGGAATTAGATAAACCAATCGTGTATCACTGGCTGGAACGGAAAATAGCCCTTAAAATGTTTTGTGCTGTGGAGGATTGATCCCTCGACCCATCCCGCCACAGGCGGACATTCTACCTCAGAGCTACGTCCCACACAGTAATATATAAAGTCGAGTACCTCCTCTGGAGACGGCCTTCGCTTGAGACACTGAGGGTTAAAACCATTCACTCGTAGCACCTGGATTCCCCGCTTCAGACTGATGTGATGCAGTTCATTAGTCACCCGTAGAGACAGCAGGTCCTCCTACAATAACAAATAGCAGAACTTAGCAAAATGTTTGTGGTGAGTGATTGCATAAACAAATATTTTTTAACATCCTATAAAAAGGGTAATATTCGCTGCAGTAAATTTTCAAGATTTCAAAGAAACGATAAATTTCTGATGTAATTTTCGTGTTGCAAAAACACTATTGTTCTTTTTAACGGTTATAATTGCCAGGAATTATTCGCGCTATATTAATTTTTGCAGTTAAATAACAAACATGAATACAGCGAAAATTACAGAATATTACCCGTTTTACACAAAATCTTACAGGCATTTTCATTTTACAAGCATAAATTTTCTGAAATAAATAATTTAAGAAGTTCCCTTGAAACCTGACATGCTAATTATTGAGTATTTTATTATATTTGAAATGCTTTTCAATCAGTACTCTATAATATTCAGCATGAATCATGCACTATGTAGAAGATACTCTACGCAGATCTTACCACTGTCATAAAGTGCAACATCCTGCCATCAACTCGACCATCATAGAAAGCATCCTTGTACTGTGGAAGACCAATATCATCGAGCCACCCTAGAAACAACAACATCGTGTTGAAACGTCTTAATAAAAACATTAGCCAACCCCATTTTCCCAACCACTAAAACAGGTCTTAACTATAATAATTAGCATCAGACGAAACCTCGCTTGCAAGTGCCAGGTAGTAAATCAAAACAACCAAACCCTTCATTCCGCAAACAACTGTGTACCAAAAATTCAATGATTATGCCAGCAATTTGCAACAAATATTCAAAACCCATACAAAAATCCATTTAATCAATTTTATCTTTTCAATTTCTGCTTATATATAAGAAACATGAATTTCCTAAATTGTATAAAATCCAATTAAATGTACCAAAATCAGGATTATATAAGTTGATTTGATAATCAATGCTAATAAAATAAGATGACATAAAAAAAACATGAAATTCTAAAACTTAGTACAATTAAATTACATGTAACAAAATCAGGATTATATATATTGATTTGGTAATCAATGCTAATAAAATAACAAGATAAATGCAATCAGTTACGGTCTTCACCAAGATATGTAAACAATTCACTTACTGGTCACCCAGTTATGGTCCAACTCTGAAAACCGGTCATTCGATTCTGAGCCGATAACTTGCAATGCAAGCAGTAGCTTCTTCCGGTGGATTGCATTCTTAATACCCAGCTCCTGGAACAGGAAGAAATATATTTCTACATCACAGGCTGCTTCACAATTATTTTCATCTCTATCTTATATTTTTAAATGTATCCCAGTCTGTTGAAAATATGTGTTGTCAGGCCTACCCAACCCTGATATCATCTATGTTTCTGGGGACAATAAATTATTTTAAAAAGATTTTTTATTTTTTTATTTTCATCGTCAGATTTCATGTGCATAAAATTAAATAAATCTGAAACCAAACACATTATAGCACAAAGAATAAAATCTAGTTATTGATGAAATGTTTACAAAATCCACTACCTTTTCCAGATCCTGAGGTGAAGCTCGAAGCAGGTGCTCTCCATTGCGTACCCAGCGCTTACAATCAACCAGGTACATGTTAAGACCAATTGCATTCATCCATGCTGTAACACGGTCCCCATCCCATCGAGAAAACGGCATGTCCAGATCACTGGAAAGTAACAAATATTCATCATAAAATCATTTGAGTGATGCGCAATGACATCATATTACCTAATTTAGAACATAATTTCAATGTACGATTGACTAAATATTAAGTTTAAACAGTTAATTAGTGTATTGCCTGAATGCAGAGTGCAACAGTAGTAATAAGTGGTGATATTTTTATATTTATTTTTTAAAGAATGATTGCAAATGTAGTTGATTAAACAATGTATTTTTTCTTTTATTTATGTGTTACCCAATTTGTATGGTTGACTATGCAAGTCTTCATTCAAGGGCTGCAACTCTGTCAAATGTTTTAAAATAGCAAAAGGTTTGTTAATTATTATAAAAAGTTTGTTTAACAACACATTGATTATTAATCAGCGGTTATTGGATGTCAAACGCAGTTATATCGACACTTAGTCACAGACAAATCAAGATAGACCAGTCGACCCATTTACAGTCAAACCTGCTTGCGCGGCCACCTGTATTAAGCAGCCACCTGTCTTAAAGGGTCACCATAATATTCTACCAAATCATCAATTTTAGTGCAATATGGCTTGTATTAAGCAGCTCCCTGTCTTAAGAGGCCACTTTTATTTACTCCCTTAGGTGTCTGCTTAAGACAGGTTTGACTGTATATAGATGTACGTACCCGGTGATTTTGACATCCCGAGACCAGCCTAGTCTTGCAGTGGCTGTGGCCCGCACACCACCACGCTTGAACTCCTCCGGTCGGTCAGCTCCGTCAAAATCCTGAGAACTACTCCTTTTCAATCTAGTTTCAGACAAACAACGTCATGACAGTTTGGCAGAACAAATACATGTACTAAATATAGTAATTCCAAAATATTTAAAATATGTTTCTTATATTTATTCTTTAATATAGCACAGAAAAGGTTTTTAATATGGCAACTTTAAATATTCACAAATGTCTTATTCAGTTTGTCAAGTTTTGTGGTTACACTATGCTCAAGTCTTAGAATAAGGAATTGTTTTAGACATTTTCAACAGGCCTAAATTCATGAAGGGGGGTGGGTTTCGGTGGGCAGACCATCACATGAGAACATTTTTTTTTTAAAGTAAAATTATTATTTTCTATTAAACATTCAATGTTTTTCCAAAAACCGAGCTGCCTTAGATAGAACCATAAATACGGCCTTAATCTTTTTCCAACAACCGAACTGCTCTGCAGAGAACCATAAATACGGGCCTTAATCTTTTTTTAACAACCGAACTGCCCTGCAGAGAACCATACACACGGGCCTTAATCTTTTTTCAACAACCGAACTGCCCTGCAGAGAACCATAAATACGGGCCTTAAATCTTTTTCCAAAAACCGAGCTGCCCTGCAGAGAACCATACACACTGGCCTGCTCAGTCTGCATTTAACACTACTTACCTGCCAAAAAACCTCTTGATGCCCTTCTTCTTCTTCACTTCCTGACTAGAACCGGTGTGATGTCCCATGTGTAACAGGCCATCTTCATCATCGGTCACAATTTCTGTGTGAGCTGAAAAGTCATCCATAATGAATAGATTCATATAAGCGGTAGCAATATTGAAAATACAAGAGAATATAGTGTCTATATAATGGAATAATCATACTGTATTTTAAACTTTTCGCATCTTATGTCGTGGATTTACCATTGCAATGGTAAAGCCACTGATATATAGCACCAAAATCTGAAAACACAGTAAGGTTATTCCTTTTCTAATTCAACTGGTTTTTTTAACGTTTGGTTTCCTTCAAACTATATCCATATGAACTTCTTGTACTTTAAGAAAGAATAGACTGCCTCTAGATGATGAAGTCATTACGAAATCGAACCAGGTGATTACGTCACGAAGAAATCAATGCAGAATTTTAAAGCAATATAAATAGTAAACAATTAGGTATTTTGTTTAATTGATGTTGTTTATTTTAGGATGCGTATGTCTTTTTTTTCAGACCATGTACATGTAGGACTTTGTCTTAATTATTTTTAACTTGACTGCAAGTTGCAAAATTGATTCAATCAGATTTAGTGATATAAACTTGTTAATTAGAATACAGAATTGCTTCTATGGGAGAATGCATATAACAGTCCCCTTGCTGTTTAGTAATAAGCTATCGCTAACATCTGTCCTGGGTAGGCAGTCAAGGCAGCTGGACTTGCATGTCCAGGACAGACATGCTTGAACCTCAATTTGATACAAGCACATAAACAAGTTATAACTAACTAACTATTCACTGAATGTGTTACAAATGCTGACACAATGAATGTAAATCATTTATTACTTTAAAAAAAGTTATGTTAATAAAATATGTAACCTATTTTAGACTCACCTGACTTGTCAGTTTAGACATTATAAAGTATAGAGAAGAGGGTAAAATACATCTGATGTTAGGTAATATATTTATGCACCAACAATTTTGACAATAATAATAATATATACAAACAGTATTAATCAATACAGGACTTGTTGTTACCATGGATATTAAAAAAAGAAAATCGTATTTTTTTACCTTTTATTTTAAATATATTAATTTATATTTTTAATGTAAAACGTAAATTTTTTCATATACCAGGTAATTATAATAGCATAAATTACAAAAAATTAAATTACAATGTATATGAAATAAAATGAAAGTATATATATAATAACAATAATAAATACAGTGATATGTTAATAGCTACATTTGGTGCTAAGAAAATACTGGCTCTCTACAGTGGGTGTTTTAGACATAATATTGATTCATGTTAGCAGAAAGGGGGAGATTAATGTTGGTTTATGTAGGTACAGATTACGAGAGATGAAGACACACATTCTAAAAACTACATTATTTGCATGTGAATTAGAGGTAACCTTCTAAAGCCTTTGTTTCACAGAGCCAAAGTTTTTATTTTTAACAATGCAAATCATAGCATCGTACATACCAAATACCAAGGAGTTGCACGACCGACAGATATAATTGAAATCAGATTAAAGGCGCCCCGTAACTTGACTGAAATAGTCTTGTCAAGATATCCAGTTTGACGTAAATAAAGTTCAAATTTTATTTGTTTAACGACACCACTGGAAAACATTGATTATTAATCAGCGGTTATTGGATGTTAAACGCACTTGGTCAGCGGAAACCCGCTACTCTTTTTCGAAGAACAGCAAGGGATCTTTGTGGATCACTGGTTGGAACGGGACGAAACCAAATGGGTCCACTGAGGAGGATTGATCAATCGACCCATCGAACCTCAGGTGGATGCACTTGCGCTGAGCTACGCCCACACTCCCTTGACTGTACATAAGTCTTTTAACGAGTGTTATTTATCGCTCGCGCTCAGACTAGTTTACTTTAGAGTCTGGAGTCAAATGTCAGTCTTAATCTAGAATCAAACGGCAATCAAATTGTCTCCAGCCGATGTGTAGATTGTAACTTTGAGCATCGACGTCCGACTCGGAAGTGTCATAAAGACTGCGCCTGGCTGTGGCACCTGGCTGTGTGAACGTCGTCTGACTGGGAAGTGTCATAAGGACTGCGCGCCTGGCTGTATGAGCGCACTAGATGGTCATGCTAGACATGGTTCTACAGCAGTGACAGTTTGCAGCAGATCGTCCTAAGAATACTGTGTTAGTGTCTTTTTATTATATAGTAAAATTTCCAATCCATTCACCCTTCAGGTAACGTTTGCTTAATCATAAACATATTCAATCAAAATGGGTCATGATTCTGAACACCTCCCCTTACAATTTTTGAAGTCATATACACTGTATGTACAGCTTATCTAACACAGTAAACTATATGGACGGTAAAAGGAGCTCAAGTATATTCGAAACAGCATGCAGTTTACATCTAATATATTTGCAGTTACATTCGATGCACAGGCCATCATTATTTCATGCTGGATTCTATTTGGCCTGTCTATGTATTCACTAACTGATCACTCTTCCATGTCAGTTTTAAGTTGGAAAAAAGGTTAAAACTCCATGATAAAACTATATTTCAGGATTTCATACCAACTTTGGTTTTAGAATCTGAGTCAGGTTGTTGTACCAGTGTCCGAAATTGTTCCAAATAACATCATCTGATATACAGGTGAGCAAAATAGATACTGGGTAAATACTGGCCTGGTTGTTATTAACAGCAATAAATTGCATAGGGAGACTGGAGAGACTTAAATATAGGCATTGCATGTTGGTCAATCTCCAACATACATGTTGTACGTTAATAAATATCGTTTAAAAAAAAAAAAAAAAAAAAAAAAAAGTTGGCTATATTCGGTCTGGCAGACGGTTTAACCGGTCGGACTGGTTATCCGTGTTGATATCTGACGAGAGTGAGTGTTCATGCAGTATGAACCTGGCAAGCAAGAAGGAGACAGTCACATGCTGCTGGGCTGGGCTAGGTGTGGGGTGGTGTGTGGACACGCAGCATGCGAATATCAAAGCTTGGCATCACCTAAGTTAGGAGCGGAGCAGCTCCGTTTCCCTGATCGCACTCGCAGCAGAGTTTTACCCAATGTAGGAAAGCCACGACTGCGCTTCCCGCCTTCCTTCTCATCATCTTTATAACGCTCTTTGGGTAACGTACCGTAACCGCCTTCGAACGCATCTGTTTTCTTCTTACTCGTTGAAGGTGTCTGCAGAAATATAAAAAAAATGTCATTATGCTGACAGGTTTTAATAAATATAAAAATTTTACATTGCATACTGAGACATGATCCTTCTTTGTTGCTAGACCTCTTTATAGGTTTGAAAAAGAATAATAGTTTCTGGCACGAGTCTTTTTGTAGATGGTTTTTCTGAAACGAGTCTCAAGAAAATCAATCAATGGGGCGAGCTTCAGCGAGCCCCATGGATCGATTTTCTTGAGACGAGTGTCAGAAAAACCATCTACAAAATGACGAGTGCCAGAAATATTTTCTAGTACAATCAGTC
>JAULBR010055828.1:0-14564 GCA_032355825.1 Melanodrymia aurantiaca
TTTAAAAATAGTGTGTTCGCGTGCTTAAAAGTTAAATATAGAAATATTATAAAATTTCGGAAAACATTTCCTGCCAGTTTGGTCACCCTGAAATATACGCTGTAAAAACATTTTCAGACTATAAAACCTGTTCCAAAATGTTTGGCTGTGTCGAATTTCAAGACGAGTCTGAGACATACAAGAAAAGCTCGCGCCGACTTCAGATTTAGCTGGCAAGAACCAGTCAATTTTTGTCTCGAGTATTGGTTTGGCGGGAATTAATAGCATTCTAAAGCTCGGGCCAATTACGCTGATATACAGACACGGTTAGTGAGCCCGGCACAAACACTGTTCAGCTATTCTATTTGGATGTCGGTTGATTAGTTTTATTGCTGCAGAAAATTAATGACATCAAATACAAATTTACCGCACCGTCGCTTTATCGACAGTAGAGTGCAAGTGGTTAGTTTTAGGCACTGTAAAATACACAGTTTATTGCTATTTTAGTATGAATTTAATCATACACCTGGGATACGAAATTTAATAAAGTACTCCGCTGAACTTTACCCGCAAGACCCAGTCTCTATCACGACATTGTGTGTACGTAGGAGAGCGACACAGAACAAAGATTGATAACCTCGCCATTGTAAAGTGTCACCATGAAATGAGTCTGGGCCAAAAGAAGAGAGAAGGCAGATCTCACAAAACATTAGTTATGTTGTCACCACTTTACCATGGATGAACCTAACATCTTTATTACGCTGTTCAATCCTTGTCTTATGTAAAGCGTGTTTTCTGAAGCTCTTACAAATGATAAATGGACCAATGTCTTGGCTCTCATCTTGCCAGTGTGGTAACGGCGGGTTACTGAATAATTCTAGGAGCTGTTCCATCACTTTTGTTGTCTTTTTTTTCGTGCTCGTGTGTCGTTAAAAAATGCATTCATTCATTCATTCATTCATTCATTCATGCATTCATTCATTCATTCATTCATTCATTCATTTAATAATGCATTCATTCATTCATTCAGTCAGTCAGTCATTCGTTGTATTTATATTTGAAAATTTACATCCTGGTTTTTTTCTGTTCGAGGCCGATTCCATATTAAGTGAAGATAAAGATAAAGTTTATTTGTTTAACGACACCTCTGGAACACATTGATTATTAATCAGCGGTTATTGAATATCAAGCACACGTTTATCTTGACACTTGGTCACAGAAAAAGCCCGCTGCCGCCATATACATTGTAGGCTACTCTTCTTCGAACAAAACACATTCCACGAGACCATTCATTAGAAGATAATACTACAATAAATTGACATTGGAAGTACATGTATAGAGTTTGTGGTTATCTACAATGTAAAAATAACTTTAAAGACAAATATATATTATGTACACTGTCTCCACATGACGAATATCGATAGTACAGCCAATGATCTACCCACCAGTTGAACATAATTATTACGGAAACGACAGCAAATAGAATATCTCTTTCATACCTTGATCTTAGCACGATTCAAAGGGACAAAAGGCATCTCAATATACACTGCTCCATAAGTGTATGCTATAACTTTACTTCTGACAAAGTTTGCGTCTAGTCCAATTTATACATCAATGTCAAGAATCCGTATTCAATAAATAGCAGACGAATAAGTCAGCTAATAAAATAATCTCTAGTAAGTTAATATCCGACGTTTTACTGTTCTGAAATATATCCATTCCTATAGGGAATGAGACAGCGTGTGGTGGGTGTTAGGAACATTAACATCGTTAGTGTGTTGACAGCAATTGCATGACCAAATTCCAGCACGGGTGCGCCTCTGGAGTACAGAGCCTGAATACAGAAGAACTTACTGTAAATTCTCCTTCACGTCTTATTACCAGCGAAGTGTCCAAATAACCACAGGGAACGCCGCCGAGTAGCATGAACAGTAGCTCTATAAAAAGAGCTCGCGGAATACTGATTGTAAAAGCTAAAAAGAAGATCGATTGTAAACCAACAATCGTGACCTGAACGGAGATCAAATTGGCTGCGTAATGAAACCAGTTACTTGCATATTTGACCATCATATTGTCCGTCAAGAGCAAATGGTGAAATGAAATATGAAATGTTTTTGGTCTTTTTCTGGGGCCAGCTTAAGATGGAGGCACGACTTGGGCAGAATATGATCGTATTTCAAGAATACATGGTGTTATCACTATTTAAGGAGTTGTCCAGGTGTATATACTGCTTTGTGAGAACATTTTATGTTGCATCTAACTTGAACACGAACTAATACCTTTAAGTAATGGTTAGTTTGTAACCAACATGACGTCATTAGTCTGGCTCTGTGTAATATGAATAATGAGAAGTGACCAACATGATAATACGGGGTTTGTTGTGAATATAATATACGCTAGAATGGAATCTGACAAGTGTTACGTTTAAATCCACTGCTTTGTATTTAAGGTAGATGCCACAAAATTGGGCTCCCAAGCTGAACAGAGATGTAAGGTTTAAAATGAACATTGACTTCTGGAAAATCACTTCTTCCAGCGTATTATCTCTGCCCATTTCCATACCAATTTTATCATAGTTACTATATGCCTGTTTATCATATTATTCCTTTAGAACCGTTTGGTCATAACGATCCTCGACACATTGACGGATGAAGAACGCAAAGAAGAAGATATTAATTGTATCTAACCATTTTATCTTTTTCCTTTTGTCATAATTATTATCATTTTGTATTGATGGGTGTGTCGGTCAAGTAAAGCTAAGCACAATCTATTCATCCTTTAGCACATTAATATCCATTTACCGCTAGTTGGTGCCCTTAGTGAGGCAGTTTAGTTCTTTCAAAATTGAATTACAAGACCGAGTCTTTGGGATAGAAATATTAATAAACGCAATGAAGAAGACGCTTTAGCAATATTAGTAGCTGCTAGCAACATTATGTTACTGCGCTGTTGTTAGATAGTTATGAAGAGCCCCTTTTCACAATGAATTGAACATAGGTTATGTAATTGAAATTTCGTGCCCTGTAGAATATGAGATTGTTTAATGTAGAATCGCATTTCAAACACGGAAATAATTACTATTATATTTAGCATTTTTATCAAATACTGTCACATTTTCAAACGTGTTTCTTATATAAAAACCACTTATCTGAAGTGTTCGTCTTTATGTATGTTCTTATCAACAATTACGCACAGTATATCCAGTCAAAGCATTGTAAATAACTGAATGAAACAGACATTTCTAAAATACTTATCAGCTAATTAATAGACTTCGTCCTATACTTACTCAGCTATCATATATATATTTTTTGATAATTTTAACACAGAAACATTTTCCAGATAAATAAAGTATTTATAAAAATATAAACTATCTTATAATCTATACACGTGTATTTTGCGGCTGATATGAAAGGAACAGAATGCATATAAACTATCATAGTGTACATTGTGTGTTTATCGGCCGATATGAAGGAACAGAATGCAATATATAACACTGTCAATCCAGGATATTGTTTATTATAGTTGTCAAACCAATGGTAATTTATAACATAGAGGTCGAGCACACGATAACAGAAAACCACTTCTGTCACATAATAATTATTATGTTGCTCTTATAATGGCGTTTTTATTTATATGCACTGCATCTATAGATATGATGCACTATACTACGTTTTGTATACTAACTACTTACAGTGCTTAGAAACTAATATAGAAACGCTCATTAATTAATTAATTATTAATTAATTAACTAATTAAATGAATTGGGTCATTAGTTAATTAAATGATTCGTTCAATCATTATTATACGATTGATAGTAGAACATTAATTTATTTTAAATGAAACGACGTACTTCAAAATCATACTTGCACTACATTAAAAGTTTTAATCTTTTCGTTAAAAAACCCGATAAGTTTTAATATTTCGATGACAACAATATACTAATATTCGGTAGGAAAATACGGACGTAAAACGATGTGAATGAAAGTGGAAGAGGAAACAAGGTAAAGGAAATGAAAGTGGGTTTTTTTCCGGCTCAGACAAGACTCATATTTTCGTATTTCTAATTGTAAGGCAGTCCATATAGAACAATAATTATTGTTGAATGTAAAAAAGACAGTTTTAATCAATTTGTTCTGGCAAGTGGAATAATTTTGGGTGCGTTGTTCAACCCTGTGTGGTATATTGTTTACTAAAAGTCTGGAGCCATGCAATTCGTTCATTTGAACATACATGTACTACCTATTTCTTTAGCTTTCGGAGGTCGAAGAGTATAGGTAAGACTGAAATAAATGTATAATTTCCTAAAATACATCAGCAATTTCCCCCACCTGCCGTGAAATATAATACAATCCCCAAAATCAAGTCTATAATTTATAGTATAATTTTACGACAAAGATGATAAATTAAAACACAGTAAATTGCGAGTGAATAGCCCCTCATTAACATATTGATTGTTTGCGATGCCATTTTCCCAATAGGGACATTTAGTAATTGTGTGGATGTGTGAAAATCATTCAATTTCCAAATGGGTCGTTAAAGCCAACTTTCGGAGACAAACTGAAACAGACAAACCTTAAATGGAATTACCAGTTGATTACGACACCTCTGTGCATTAATGTAATTGATTTAGTCAGTGTTCATAGATGAAACCAATACCACCAGGTTTTCATTTCACCACCACTGTACATATCTTACACTGAATATCTGAACGCGTGTGTGTTATTGGTCTCATAACGCAGTTTATTTAATTGTTTACTGCGGTTTTTCTTAATCGCCGATATTTGTCAGGGATCTGCTGACGTTTGGTAGTCACATTAAATACGATGAACCTCTTGCCTAGGCTACAGCCTCGGCATTCGGTCCCGACCTTTGATAGGTGACCGTTCCCAGAGCGGGAATATTTAAACTTTCAGTCAGTCAGTCAGTCAGTCAGCCAGTCAAGTCAGTCAGTCAGTCAGTCAGTCAGTCAGTCAGTCAGTCAGTCAGTCAAGTCAGTCAGTCAGTCAGTCAGTCAGTTAGTCAGTCAGTCAGTCAGTCAGTCAAGGTTTTGTTGAGGATGCCCCTATCCACTTAATGTTCAGTCACCCCTCCCCATGGGCGCGGTCCGCCATCAAAGGTCGGGACCCAGTGTCGAGGCTGTACCCGTGGGGTGGTAAACCTTCAGTGGACAAGGCACTAAACTAATGCATTCTGTCACCCACCGATGCAGAACTGTCGACACTTTGTCAATAGCAATGGTGGGATATGCAGGTAATGTCTTGTTGTATTGACCAGGCGTTTCTTTCAAATCCGTAAAGTTTTATCTTATTCTTTAATTCATTTTGCTATACAATATTACCGAACTTGCAATCCGTATTACCAGTATTCATATACCGATTCTATACACTGATTTTTATTCTTTTTTAAAAATTATTGTGTAATATAATTATATCATATTTTGACACCCAATAGCCGGTCTATGTTCGTGCTGGGGTGTCGTTAAATTTTGCTCCATGCCATTCCGTTTACACCGACACTCAAATGTGTTTGATTTAAGCCCTGATTCGTGTATGCTGTAAGGTCAGTTCCTATAGTCTATGATTTGTGGGGACGTAGTCCAGAGGTAGAATGTCTGCCTGTGGCGGGATTGGTCAAGGGATCGATCCTCCACCGCGCAAAACATTTTATGGCTATTTTCCGTTCCAGCCAGTGATACCCGACTGATTTATCAAATTCGGTGGTGTGTACTATCCTGTCTATGGGATAGTGCACATAAAAGACCTCTTGCTGTTTTTTGGTATGAGAAGTCCTTGTAGCGGCGACAGCGGGTTCCCCTGAGACCATGTGTCAATATAACTATGCGTTTGACGTCCAATAACCGATGTGTTCCAGTGGCATTGTTAAACAAACAAACATTATCTTTTCAGTCTATGATTTGTGTAAAGTGAGCGATGGTGGGAGAAGGTTTAAGGAGGATCCCACTATACATGTGGATCAAATTTGGAGGTATTCCCTCTCGGCCTGTTTACATATTCAATCGCCAAGTCTTAACAAGCCAGAAGTTAACATATAGTATTGACAAAAACAAGTAGGCATAAATATTGTGTTGAATCGTCCTCTTGCGCTAACGAGAGCATGTCTGAAGTTACTTTCTAGTGAACTGCGTCTTAGATGGTTTTATTGCCCACAATTGAGCATATTAAAAAACCGTACGGTTGCACCAGCCCAGACAAGATCGATAGACAGCCTCCACTGTGTACATACACGTCTGGAATCAGTGTGACGTCACTTCGTCCTTCTGGCGGGTTCTCCAACTTCTAGTTGAACAACCGGCCTCCGTAGTGTAGTGGTTAACGCTTCAGCGGTCAGGCTGGTAGGTACTGGGTTCCAATCCCATCGGTGGAATATGGGATTTTTAATCTCAGTACCGACTCCAACCCAGAGTGAGTGCTCCGCAAGGTTCATTGAGTAGGTGTACTACCACTTATACCGACCAGACTACTCTTCGAATAACAGCAAGGGATATTTTATGTGAACTTTCCCACATACAGGATAGCACATACCACGGCCTTTGATAGACCAGTCGGGGATCACTGGTTGGAACGGGACATAACCCAACGAGTCGGTATACAATAAATTAGAATGACGTAGCCCGTCTTGTGTTCCTTGCGGTCTAGTATACTCACATACTCACATACTCACATACCCACCAGTGCTGACTTTGTGTGAAGTTGTTTTGCAACTAACATGACACATTTACCAATTTTGTAGCACTTTAAAATAGAACTGAAGGCAGCCAACAACATGCTACCATTAACTGTAGCAGTGCTCTCTCTCTTAAATAATCATAAATGGCAAACTTGAGACATGTGTTGTGGGTCGTTAGCAGGCAAGTTAACGTCACTAGACACTCATCATGTTGTAAATAGCAATCTGCTGCAGATAAAACCACGTTTTGCATGTCACATATTGCCCATTGTTGAGTTAATCTTCGAGATTCACGCATTAATCTTAATGAAGACGATCACACAGAATTCTATAGTTAGTAGTCTACATCTGTTTTTTGTCTTCTTATAGTATCGACGAGAACAGAGCACGAGGAACATCTTGACATGCACGTCACAGCTGCGAGAAGCAGACGAGTGGTACGCCTCTCCGTCTGGCTTATACGTAATGTCCATGTCGCACACACGCACAAATACCTCAACACATTCTTCAGTCCTGTCCAATATATATATATCATAAATCATATCTAGACTTTATCACAGTAAACCAAGTTGGAATAGCTCTAACAAGGTTGCACGTCTCATCGCATTGATTAAGTATTGAAACTGGGAGGTGGGAGAAACATATTGCTATCTTGAAAGAAAATTCGACTTGTACTTTACTTGTGCTTTATGTAATGTATTAGAAAACTTAAGAATACGTTATATCCCAAAATATTATATTAATTCTCCAAGCATGTTTAACTTATTACAATTATTTAGTAGCCGCCAAGAGAAAACGATAAAACGGTTAGGTTTATATTGTTTTTATTCATTTAAACTCAAGAATAATATCTTGTACAGTTGGGCTTCTCCTACACAACATATCATTTATAAATATAATTAATACGTTTGCTATAATAGAAAGAATTTTTATTAAATTAGACCTACGTTATATAATATTATATGCTTTTACTTATTGTGTAATTTGTATAATTATGTGTGTTATGTATGTATGGTGAATTGTTTTTGTATATTTGTGTTTATTGTGAAAATTTAATTTATTGTTTATGCTCAAGGACCAACTGGCTTATTGCAAATAAAGATTATTATGTTCTATAGCACCCTGAGACATGAAACCTGGCCCTATGCAGTGAACCTTAGAGAGAAGGTTTGGGGACCGGCGGCGTTCCTGGTGAGAAGTGAACTGGACGTCTGAGCATGGCTTTGGGAGCATTGATCACACTGGGGTGGAGAGTCTTTCTTCAAAATAAATACTTCTATTTAATATTAATTTTATGACCAATACGAGAACGGCATCAGACAACATCATCTGTTCTGCTCCGTCCTGCACAAGGCAGAGTCAAAAGGAAGTTGCGGCAAAGAAGGGATGGCATGTAGCCACCTACTGTGCTATATTTTATCGATTAAAAGCAAGGGGTATTTTGTGTGCACTTCCGCGCAGACAGGATAACACACACCAGTGTTCGATGTACCAGCACTGGATCACTAGTTGGAAAGGGATATAGCCTAACGGACGATCGATTATTCAACATCAACCAGCTTACGCGGACGCCTTTGCGTTGAGCTACGTCCCTATCCTGTGCTAAAAAAATATGGGCCAATGTAATAATTGTAACTAAAATCTTATCAGCTTAAAAACGAGTTCAAAGAACACATTCTTGTAGAAATTAATTTAACACTTGCTCTTGACTGCCTTCCAGCGCGATGACGACGTCAGGTTGTTGTTGTGAAAATACCTTCCTGGTACAACGACAGCCGCCAGGTCGGGGGGTTTTCACTATCGCTAATAGGATATGAATGACTGCTTGACACTTTATTTCCTAATCATGGACTATTTTTTAAACAATTAAATGAAAACTGACAAGTATGAAGTATTAATAATGGGGCATTATATATTGATTACATGATGCAAAACTAAAAAAATATTACTCGTAAAGGCGGTACTAGATATTTATTACAAATATTGAAAATGACAAATCGACAATTGCTAGAATATCAGTTTGTTTTGTGTAAAGGTGTTCTGTGTATTAGTTAAACAAGTTTACATGCATATATAAATAAATAAATAAATAAATAACAATACAGTATTTTTTACGCAATATTTGAAATACAGTTTTATTCACCAAGCTAAATTGATTAAGTTGAGTTGATTACACCATTATTATTTAAAACTAATATATCTCCCTATTCCCGACAACTACCATAAATACTTGAATATATCCCGGGGAGTTGGGGTGGGGTGGTGGGTTCCATTTTCTCAAATGCATTTACTCGGGTTCAATTCAAGACATGGTTAGTATTCGAGACCAGGGTTCTATTATTTCAGACTAAGAACATTCACGTAAGTTGTTGGGCTGCAAATTCAACATTTACAGCTGTTTATTCAAGACCACGGGTTCTTTTTGTGCTAAAATTGCACAGTTCGAGGTCAGGGGTAAATATTCTTTCCAAATCAGATACTCCAGATATATACCCCGGTAAGTAATATACATGTATCAACATTGAAAAGTGTGCTGTTGTGCAACCTATAATATTATGTCATGTATTGTACTGGTAAGACAGATTTCTCGAATGGTTATGCACTCAAGATATTGTTGAAACGCCACATCTGATTGCCACTACATTAGGATGTAAACCATCAATTGGTCTGCTATCAGGCGACTAAAGATCTCCTCCAAATACTATTGATTAGCAGAGTATTGTCGCTAGCTCTTTAATATACACTTAAAAAGAAAACACGTTCTCTTCAATAGCATCTTGGGGTTTTTTTTTCATGGTTATTCTCGCGGTATTGACGCTTCGTCTCGTATTTTGGATTTGGAAACAAACATTGGATTGGCCAGTTGTGAAAGAAACGACGCGAGTGTACAGCCGTGGATTAAGACAAGGGCATGTGCCCAATAATACGTTAAAAAAACGAAAATATATAACAGGAACATATTGATTTATTCATTATTAATCAGCTGTTATTGGATGTCAAACGCACGGTTATAGATATCGACACTTGATCAGAGAGGAAACCCTCTGACGCCCGACAGACTACTCTTACCGAATAACAGCAAGGGATTGTTTATGTGCACTTTCCTAAAGACAGGATAGTAAACACTACGGCCTTTGATAGACCAGTCTTGGAACACTGGTTGGAACGGGACATAACCCAACTGGTCCCATGAGGAGAATCGATCCCTCAACTCATCGATCGATTTTAATAATTAAAATAATACAGCATTATCCAGAAATATGTTACAAATAGCATTGTCTGCGCAAGCACGGTGGTATTCATCTTAAAACTAGACATTGTGTCTTTAAGATAGTCTCTGTAATTAGAAATGATTCTTGTAATGTTGTGAGTAATTTGATATCTTCTGCGTCATTATGGAGGTTGCGATCTCTCGAACTCACCACCGCTTGCTTATTAAGCTGATGTTTAGGCAAGCAAATACGTACTAGCCTAATCAAGAAGAAAAAAACCAGACGTCAGTACACCGATGCTTTCCCCCCACCGCCCCACCCAACCTGAAACCGACCATTGACCACGGGCCGGCTGCATAATATCTTCATACACCGATAATTATACTCTTGGAAAAAAGAGACGCATATTTAGATAATATGAAACTCAATGGATTGTCTGGACAAGAGGTTGTAATGTTTGGTGGTGACGTCTTGCTATATCGATATCTGTGGTATACTGCATGGATCTTAGACGTATTGTTCCAATTTGCTGCTAATGGTTCTAAAGTAACATGCAATGGCGATTCGCCATAGCATGTTATATAGCATGTTATATCTTGACTTTGGCGAATATCGCGATACATCAGCCTTTATTGGCCTAGCTGTTAAGTTATTAAGTTGGGCGCCTGACAGTCTTGATATGACCTCCAAGCAGTGTGAGGGGCATACACAAACCGCACGACAATCGTCAATCGACTAATGTGCGGGACGTAGTCTAGAGGGAAGATGTCCGCCTATGGCGGGATGGGTCGAGAGATCGATCCTCCACAGCGCAAAACATTTTTATGGGCTATTTTACGTTCCAACCAGTGATCCACGACTGGTTTATCAAATTCCGTGGTGTGTGCTATCATGTATATGGGAAAATGCACATAAAATACCCCTTGTTTTCATTCGTAGAAGAGTAGCCTATGTGGCGACAGCGGGTTTCCTACTTAGTTGTTTATTACTGGGCATTGTTAATTGTCATTCATTTAATTGCATGAAAAACACTCCTTTACGTCCAATTGGTTAATGGAATAAACTGGTTAATAGCATTTACTTTGTTCATGCACCAGGGCTATGCAAAAAAGAGGAATCTACTGTATCTCTAACTGGCTGTAAATGACCAAACTCAACCAAAATGTGACGCTCTGTCAATGTACATCAACAGTGATCTCACTAAGGTTGAGCGTCTTTCTTCAAAATAAATAAATGTGTCAAATATGTATGACCAACACGAGGGCGGCACAAGACAACCTCATCCATCCTGCTCTGTATGTAGGAGGACTGCCACTCTCCCAAGGCAGCCAGAATAACCAAGTGTTCAGCCCAGACGCAGGCTAATAGTGATCAAAAGCAACAGTCCTTGATTGAAGATTTTTTTGTTTTCGAAATATTTTATTTTTGTAACAAAGCGTGGACATTGCGTGTGTATAATGTACAAATATTTAATTTTTTCGAAAAGTTCGTCTTGATATTAAGGCAAGGACCATATTAAACTACTAAAACGCATTTGATACACATGTATTGATATTTAATTGTAAGCAACACAATGTAAGTAAATGTTAATATTAATAAAAAAAAAATGCTCCATAAGGCAGAGATGTTACAAATAACATTAGATGCGCAAGCCCGGTGACATACATGTACATCTTAAAACTAGGCATTGCAGCTTACATTGATCTACATGTATTACTATCACCAGAAACGCCCTGGATAGACATATATTGATAGTATAAGTAAGAAGGTGTTAATAGTAGGAAATGGCTCTATTAGTTTGGAACATGTTGCAATATAATGTCGTCCACGGAATATAGTTAGTTTTAACGTATTTACGTGCTTATATCCAATTAAGTTTCAAGCATTGTCAGGTGGTTCGACTGCTTGTCCAAGACAGACGTTAGTGTTAGTATGATAGAGGAAACCCGCTACTATTGATGAGTAGCAAAGGATATTCTATATGCACTTTCCCACAGACAGGACATTACATACAGCGGCCTTTATTGAACCAGTTGTGGACACTGCTCGATGTAAATGGAAGTACATCTACCCATTCAGCCTTGTGGAGTACTTACTCTGGGTTGGAGCCGGTGCTGGGAGTATAGACCTCATATACCACGAATCAGATTCGAACCCAGTACCTACCAGTCTTAAGCCCGTTGGGTTAACCACTGCGCCACGGAGACCCGTGCTGGAACATACGACCGAGTACCACACTTTACGAGTGGAACATTGACTGTGACAGGTGGTAACTTGGTTTGACCATGAGAGAGAAAGCACACCGAGGACTATGTGCTTTTATCACTAATTTTATCAGTCCAATATTGAATTATATTCCACAGCCGACCGTTTTTTTCTTTAAAAACGTATTAAATTCGTTTCATTGAGGTTTTCCTGTCTATTGACTAATTGTAAATTGCCCAAAGCTCATTATCAACTCCCTGCTCACCATCCAAGTCAAAGGTTCTGTTCTGTTCTGTTCTGTTCGTGACAAGTACGTAATCAGATCCACATTTCATTTAGCGTCTACTTCGTCGAAATTACCTAGAATTCTTTTTTATTATTAAATCTTCGTTTAGACATGGGTGTTTTCGTTTACTGAAAATTTCCTTAGATCACGTTTTCAGGAATTTTTTTAGTGTTGAGAAAGACGCCAACTTCTACCATCGTAACATCTACATAAAGATGTTTGAAGACTCTTCCGAGTTTTAGCACGGATCTCACCATACGTGACCATCTAATGCTATATTTGTAACATAGTTCTTGCTAATACAGCATTTTTGTTATTACTTATACTATGTATACACATATCTATATCCCATTCGTTTTAGTAGCTTAGACTGTTCTTGGACTGTTACTAGTATCTACAATAATTTAGTACGCTATAGCTTCAAATAATTTTAGACAGAAGTACAGATTAAGCTATACAATAATAATTTGGATTACTAGAAACATAGGATATACATAATTATATTGATATTGTAAACCATAAGATGTAAGTAAATGTTAATTTTAATAATAAGAAATAAGTTTTTAGTAATAATAAATGCTCTATTAAATGCTAAAATAGCATTGTATAGTTACGCACGTACGATAACACCCATCTTCAAACTCGGGAGTGTGTCTGTAACTGGCGGTATGGAGTCGTATCAATGGATAATACAGTTTAATTGGTTGTATAGAAGTCACCTGGAGCTATTCAAGTGTAGTGCCACGGAATACAAAACTCAATAAGCGTTCAAATGGAACCACACATGCATACATTATAACATCTTATTAAGCTGGACACACTTGACTAGCAAACTTGGCCATTTCGACCATATATATGTACTGTAATTAAATTTTGTTCTTTGATCTATAAAATTATTCAAATGACTTGTTCTAAATTGCCGCACTCAAACACTGTAAATACACGCTCATAATTAAATTTACCAGAGCGACATCGCCTATAACCTGAAATTCACGTCCACTAAATTTCTTCAAAAACTGTTTTCCATATAATTTCGTTTGAAATTACTTTGTAGGGGTTTTTATTCAATGACGTGCACAGAGGAAATTGGATTATTGGAAATGTACATTTGACGAGTATGCTTGCACATAAAGAAAAGAAAAACAACTGTATTAAATGTATTGGACTTTTCGTGACACTGAGCACGCGATTGTAGTCTTGTACTTCAACACTTTATAGGCATAGGCATCTAAATCCATATATCATTTCACTTGATCACCAGTCTGTGACCTTTACATGCTTGTTCAGTATTAAAGGAACAGTCGCGACTTTAAAGACGAGTGCCACCAAACTTACCCATCTAATGCGATTTGTAACGTATTTCTGGCTAATACAGCATTTTTATTACCAAAATTAACATTTACGTTCTTTCTTTTTTTGCTTACCATATCAATATATGTATATCCAATGGGTTTGTAGTAGCTTAATATGGTCCTTGGACTTTTGCATACAATAATTTAGTATGTACTAAAATATTTGAGACAAAAAGACATAGTAAGGTACTATAACTATTTAGATATGTAAGCCACGTAAGTAAATGTTAATTTTAATATTAATATTAGCCAGAAATATGTTACAAATGGCATAAGACACGCACGCACGGTGACACTCGTGTTAAAAGCCTGGGGCCTGTTCCACAAAGAATTTACGACTAATTGTGGACGTAAACGTAAATATGTGACAACATTTTTTCCCAAAATATAATTAAACATATCAGAATGAATAGCATCCTCGGGTAATACGCCACAAATTACCAAAACCCCATGACGTCTCAGCTACTAACAATAGTCGTATCAGTAACAGTTAGCGATGGAAATTTCTCTATTTACGTTTACGTCTACAACTAGTCGTAAACTGGACTTACGATGTTTTGTGGAATAGGCCCCTGGACTGTCTCTTTAAAGGGACATGCCTGCGTTTAAAACAGATGCTGCCAAAAGTGCGCGCCTAATGATTATTATAACAGGCATGTTTCATGCTAATGGAGCAATTTACGTACAATACTTTGTTCTATTTTTTTGCTTAGAACATCAATGTAACTATCCAGAATTTCATTACGGATGTTCTAATGTATCATGTTTCTTGTCACTATTCTATTGTATTGTATATTATTCATGTACCTCATATGCCGCTGAATAGCGGCCTGAGTGTAATAA
>JAULBR010055922.1:0-14562 GCA_032355825.1 Melanodrymia aurantiaca
TTTAATCGCTGCATTGAGTGCATGTCACTCCAAAACAGCCAACTTTTACTACAACGCGAGCTTCGGACATTGGTGACTGGCGCAATGGACATTGTTACTGTCAAATCATGAAAAGTTACAAACTTGTACTGGACAATGACCGTGACCGGCCACTTATTTCAACGCTTGTAATATTAAAAGGTATGGATAAAGTTGGTTGTTTAACGACACCACTAGAGCACATTGAACAATTAATTAGCAGTGATTTTGTCACCTAGTTTTAGTAGAAGTTTACTGCCATAACATGGGTTACTGTTTCCTAATAGCAGCAAGGCATTTTATATGCTCTTTCCCACACAGGATATCACATACCACAGCATTTGATGTACTATTAATAATGGAATGTGACACAATATTCTATATCTATATGTAAAAATGGCAACATCCGTTATACTTATCTCTTGGGAATTGATTAGTCAACTGCCAAATGTGAACATAGCACCTGCCTGATTAGACAAAAGGGGACAGTGGTTAGATAATTCAATGACATACCATATTTGCAAAATAAAATTATGTTAATAACTGAGCAATGAATGGCTGTGATGAGTGGAAATCAAACTATCCACTGGTTAAGTGTTTACCTGTACTGATTAAACATACCTTTGTTGGAGAGAGTCGGATAGGTGTGATAGACCTCTTATTCAGTTTTAGTACTTCGTATTCTTTCTTATAATAATCCTTTTCCTCTTCTAATACGCGCAGAATAGTTTCATACTGGCTAATGGACTGCAATTAAAATGTGAATATGTTGAGACATGTGACAAAATATTATTTGGTTTGATTTATAATAAATGACAACAAACTACAACCAATTTAGAGTAAGGCACATCAATTAAATTTTGAGTACTGGTCTTAACAATATGGCCTTTCATTAACCTTCAGCTTAAACAAAACAATTTTTGTCTATGTATAATTGTATACAGCATTCAACTTTTATCACAACTAGTGAAGTCTTGTTTCAGATTGTAAATAACTGACATACACCTCAGCAAAGTCTAGAATAAATTTGACACAAAATCCTCTGCAAAAATCTCTTTACCATATGTCATTTTTCATAAGTTAAAAGAGTTAGCATGGATGTCAGATAAAAGAATGGATATATACAAGTAACAAGAATTACGAATTGTCTTTACCGAGTGAAATTAAAGCTCAGGACAGACATTAACAGATATTTTATTTAGTATCTATAGTTAAGGAATGACAATGGTGTGGTGCCACAAGTTGCAAACAAAACTCTATCTCTATCTTGGTATGTTACAGAAAAAAAATATATCCTGCATCTCCATTCCCCAATGGGTAAACAATAAATATATTTTACCTTTTTACTAGCTTTGGAAGGAGTGATGTCTCTGACGGGACTGCCGGCTCGAGATAATCTGATGGGACTGCCAGATCTGGAAGACGGTCGTGAACGGATGGGAGTGTGGGCACGTGGAGGTTCTCCGCGCACTAACTTCTGTAGGGAGTCAACTAGTCCACGGTAATAATCTCTTTCTTCCTCCACACTCCGAATAAATGCATCAAGTTTGCTAGGTATTTTTCCTTTCTTGGTAGGACCATTCTTTCGTTTTAATCTTTCTATTTCCAAGACCAGTTCTTTTTCTGAATAACAAAATGAGATGACACACATAGCAGACAATACAACGTTAAATTCACAATTAATGCATATGAATTCTGTAGCAATAAATGAGCAGTATTCAAACTATTAAGTAACTTGCTAGATGGGAAATTGTTTTTTAATACGACATTGTGGATCAACTTTGATAGCAATAAACATGCAATAACTAACAATCTTCATCAAAATGCTTGCATTAATTATGTCTATTTTAGTCCGACTATCGTCACTCGCATTAATTTAAGACCACATTAACTTTTTTATAGACAATCAATATTTTTGGTGTATATACATAAATTTTTGCTCCTTTTACCAGATATAGTTGAAAGTTAAAAAGTTATGATTTTATTTCTTTTACCATTAGCTGTCATTTTATTAACTCGCTGAGTCATTGAAAGTTAAAAAGTTATGATTTTATTTCTTTTACCATTAGCTGTCATTTTATTAACTCGCTGAGTCATTCTCTTCTTCTCCTCCTGTAGCTTGTCTAGCAGACCCTCCATTCTCAGATTGTCGTTGTCTTTTGCCGATAACCTTGCCCGCAAGTCTGATATATCGTTATTCAATCGATTAGCTTCCTGCAGAATAAACATTTATTTCTATTATGTTGCTAATAAACTACACCTTCTTATCACAAACAGGCACTGGTTGTTTGGAGGGAGTGGGTTGGTGGTGTGATATGGAATGGGGAAGAATTGAGTACATATGAAAGATTGCATGACCCTTTGTCATCTCACTGCTCACAATTATTCACAAACTCAAACAAGAATAACATTTTACAAATAATTGTAAACAGTTTCTATGTTCACAACGAAGTAGTATAAATTAGTAAATATGTAACCAGGATATGTATCCAGGATAATTTATAAAAACGGTTCAAGATACCATAAAGTGGACAGAATAGTCCTCGTCACAATATTTCTAGTATGTTTTTCGTAGATAACTTTAGTTTCGTTATGGTAAAAAAATAAATATTTCCATTAAAATATTTTTATTTGCTAACTTAAAGTTATATAATTTGGACACAAAAATAGGACTTTTTTTAATTTTCAAAAATGTTTACCTTTTTCTCTAGACTACGTTAAATGAAACTAAAGTTATCTACGAAAAACATACTACAAAAGTTGTGACGGAGACTATATTCTATTATATAAACCATAAAATGCAAACAAAGTAACAACATACTGCTGTAAACTGTGCTACAGTCATGTCCATATCTTCAAGTTCATGTCTGGATTTTTCCAATTCTTCCTGTTAAAATACATATATACACATTTTATAAACACAATAAAAAAAAGAGTACTGGTACGAAAAACTAACTTAATTTGTTTTAATTTCGTGTATATAATGTTTTATATCATTAAAACAAATGGTTTCAAATGTTGCTCATACATGTTAAAAAGGTTGAGATTGGTCAAATGTGACAAGATACAATAACTACACTACACATCACATCATCAGGCACAAAACATGGATTTGCATCTTTTTGAAAAATTCATAGTAATTACAACACAAATTAGAATGTAAACATTCATAAACATTCTATAATTTAGTTTCACTGGAAGTACATGTATACATGCATGATGATTTATATTTAGAGATTGCAAAGTTTAGCTTTAAAGACCTCACATAGTATGCATGTACACACCATGGTGCATATTGTTTTGTGTAATAAATATGATGAAATTTATGTTTTGCTTCGTATTAAGACCTACTGAGCTATAATAAACATGGTATAATCAAGGCATGTATTGATATTACATTGACTGCCAATTGGACAGATGAGACTATCTAGAAGTGGCATAGAAATCTCTCCATGTATCAATCAAAATAAGAAATTACGACTGGCGTTATTGATGACAGACAATAAACAATGCAAAGTAAATAATGTAATATACTAAAAAGAGACATAACTTATCAAAACTAGTGGTAAATCAAAACTAGTCAGAAATGAAAATAAATTAATAAAACTTTTTTTTTAAATTTAAAAAAAAAAAAATCCATCCAAAAATGTCTGATTTAAGAATTACAAAAGTTTGAACACTGGAACCTTACCTTTGCTTCATTCATCTCTTTATCGGCTGTCTTAACAACAATAGATTTGTCCGAGTGCAACCGTTTTGCCATGCGATCGACATCCTGCAATTCCATTTGAAGATCTCGATTCCGGGCTTGCATTTTGATCCATTTTGAATCCGCTTCATCCCGATTAACAAGAGAGTCTTGTAACTTTCTCTCCATCTCCCGGTTTTTCTGTTGCAGGAAGTCCACCTGACAAATGGAAAATGTATTGACAAACATTCTCAGTATTAAATGTGAATGGGAAACCCTGGGTACAAGTAAAGGTGATATTTAACTTTAAAATATACTCGACAGTTACAAGTACTATTTTAAAAATAAGAATTTAAATTCCCAATCATCTTTTTGCATGTCTTTATTGTTAATAATTATATATGTATACATGTGTAGTATATATGCATCAACGAAAACATTTCTTAGAAAACTCGTTAAAACTGGAACGGTCTACAGAGTAGGACAACAACTTTTTTCTATTAGAAACTAGGACATTTTTTATAAGAGGTACACTCTTCAACTGAAACTGTATATTGAACCACAATATTTCGTATTTTATACTGGTATATTAACATCGTAACCTAAAACTAAAATGTTAAACATGCAATGTTTGCTACATTGTACCTCTATATTAAGATGTAAAATCTTATACTAAAGTAACTAACCCCAAACTTGCACAGTAAATTGAATGACAATACTTCTTGCTTTGTACCTGTATATTAAGATGTGAAATCATCCGCTCATTGGCTCGGTTCCTGGCCTCCAGGGCCATCACATCCGAGGGTCGTCCTCCGTCCAACATCCTGGCAAGACGATCTACTTCCTCATCCCTTCCCTCAACCTGTAAACAACATTAAACATCAATATGATTACACTGGAAAATTGATAATCCGGACCGTAGCTTTGCAAAAATTGTCTGGATTAAAGAGAATCACTCACCATGTTGGCGCAATATGTGATCACGTGACGATAGAGTGAAGTGAGTTACATACAAATTCATTTGCATATACAGAAAAAACTGCCTTGTTTATCTACACAATTGAATACATTTATTATGAATATAAACATCAACACAATTTTCAAAATGTCATATTACGTAAAATTGCTAGGTTTACATCGTACGAATATTTCGCCAAAACACACAGCGAAATAGTTCAAATACTTCCAATAACACTGATGCAGCAGGGTGGAATCATTTGGCATCAAACTTGGTGATTTAGGGTCTTTAAATTATTGTCATAATTATGACAACAAACCAGCAGCAGTTTAGTAGTGAAACAGGTACTTAAATGCATCATGCATCATCTGGAATGGTGATGTCGTAAATGATCAAATAAAATTTGAAATACTTTATAGATTTGACTACATGTAGGGCAATTATATGGCTGACAAGATAGTTATGGCACTACCATATCAATTGTTATGGTTTTGATACACAAAAATGCTTTAAATTATAAGCATTTAGAAATTATTAGAATAACAAGCACATCATATGTGTAATATATAACATTCATCTATTTATAGCCAAAAGTAATGGCAGAATAATCTGTTAACAAAGTGTGCTCATAAAGGTTTTACAAATGAATATGTTTACTGGCCTATGCGAATCTGTTGACAATACAATGCACATAAAACGGTATCAAGACTCAAGTGAAGTAGACATCAATAATATACCGGTAGCTTATCACACAAAAGGACTGCATTATATAGCTACAGCTGAGAGCGTTATCTAGATGTTATACGGTACCCAATATCTTGGATAAAAAATCACAAATGGATATAGAAACGTTTTGTCCATTTCATTTTGTTCCCAATGATTATTAATATCGCTCGTTTTAATATGTTGTATGTGTAACAAATTCTAGGAATTTGATAGCATATGTAATAATATTAACACACGCAGCTATTTGTACAATGGTATTTGAATACATATGTGCATACACATGTATTCCAATTTTAAATATGTTTTTATGAAGATGTAACCTGATGGTTGCAAGTATGCTAGATGTGCCTCGAGACAAATCTTTGAAAGTTTACAGGCTTTTAAATGCTATCCAAGATATAACTAGTGGAAACTAATGCCTATGTCTTACTTTTAAAGAAAGGTGTGCATTTTTACAGCATATATATTAGTGTGGAAGAAAAAAATTGTATTTTATTAATTAGCAGTAATTGTGAGACATTTTTTAACTTGCTATTAAGAAAATTATTACTTTTAGTTCAGTGATGAACGAATGATTGAATAAATTATGGACCAAAGGAATGAATGAATTAATCATCAATATTCTTCAAGTACTAATTCAATACCAAAGGACACAATGGTAGCTCGACAAAACCAATTCTGATATTTTCAAACAATAGAAGTTGATTTACACACCGGATATTAACAGCACAGGTACAAAAGAGAAGAGAAAATGAGACAGAGAAAGCAACAATGAGCCATTCATGTGGCAAAGCGTGAAGCAGAACCACAACAAAGGATACTGTTAATATTGCATGGCTTCAGTTGAAATAAACAACAAAGGCACACAATCCCCACAGACCACTGTATTCCCAATATTCAATAAACATAATGTGCTGAAACTACAGTCATAAATCCCATGCTGAAACTAGTCACCAACTAAATTCCATGCTATACAATATTGCAGGTCATTACGCAGATTCATACAGTGTGCACATCGGTTTTTTGGTTTATACTTCGATAAACTAAAACATTATTACGTTCAATTGTTATATAAATACTTTGTTAAAGTTAATTTTTCAATTTTGGCAATAAAATGTTTCGAGTAGCATGGGCTTTATAAGACAAATGTATACAAATGTATTTTAACAACGTTTATTTACTCTTTTGAATAAATATACTGGTAATAGGTATTTAATTAGGATAATTATGAAAGTTTGTGGTATGCATCATTTGCATATAGTTTTAAAGATAATTAGGTTTTTCTTTTGTAGAAAATATTGAACATTTCAATTTGTATGTTAGCTTCAATAGCTATACTGGATAATCTATTAGAAAGAAGTGAATTTAAAAAAATAAGTACATGTAAAAACCCTAGTTCAGTCTCCAGCTTAATCCATCCATAGCTAAATAGACTGTGCATGCACAGTAGCAAATGTAACATTTACATGCAAACTTGGGCAAAAATTAGTTTGATTTTTTAAACAAATTTTACACTTCATAATTTCTGAATAATTTAGTAGAGAAAACTGCATATGCTACATGAATAGTATGTTCCAGATTGTGTGCAACAATGTGATTCCTAAATAATACACCACCATGAGGTCTATAAGAATTAAAATGCATTCATGTATAATTAATTTAATAAGAATGTGTGGTTTAGCAGACTAATGCTCTGGTTACAGTTCAATTGATATCACATTATGTCCTAGGTTGAGCCTGGTTCAAATTGAAGCCTAACCAAAATTGAATACAATTGGTCAATACCAGTAGTTTACCAAGTATACACGACATGTCATGAAGTTGAATAAATAAATCAGGTCAAAGTCATTAAATCAACAGAAAGCAATCATTAATCCATATAGACTGATTGGACAAGAAGTTACGTTAATCACTGATTAACTTGACGTAACATAATATAGCTTAATTTACCTATAATAGTTGAATATTAAATACATGTATATACATATATGTGTGTGTGTGTAATATACATACATTTATGTTTCTACTGCATGTTACTAATATAAGGTACATTATGTCTTATAAACAATAACTCTACAAGACATGTTGGTTTTTCCAATTTCAATCCATACTCAATAATTAGTCTATCAAACGTGGTTTTATTGGCTACTCAATTTAATGTGTATCTTTTTCTAGAGATGATGCATAAACACCAATTTAAAAAAAAAATCAAATAATGTTAGTATTGGGTGTGTCTCCTTGCCTTTCCATCCTAATATTAATATAAAAACATTGATCAAACATGGACCGATGTTTTAACCTAAACAGCTAAGGGAATATGGTTTTATTTTATCATTTACCCAATTTATAATAATTATGAAGTGCATATAGACCTATCCACAAAGGTTCCCTTACAGTAATTAATGAAAGTAGCATGCATTATTCTACTTTATTACCCATAGGGGCAAAGAGATGCCGGTGAATATATTTTCTATCTTTTCTCACTGAGACAAGATAGAATCTATCTTTCCCGGCTGTGACGTCATAGTGGTTTGGTGACGTCATCGGTTTCTTCGTCTGTCAGTGTCAAGTCTGTCGTTGATGAGAGTTTACAAACAGTGAATTTTTATATAAATACATTTAAAATAAGACTAATCAATGGCATACACCTATATTTATTTATTTCGAATGGTACCTCCATTCACTTCCTACTAGAAACATCAGTTCATTACTAATGTGACCTCTCTTGCTAACATTTGATTTGTGTACCTGATAGTTTTTTATGTCAAAACGTTGCTTTTCTTTCGTGACGTTGTCAGTTTCCTCAGACTTTCACATCTTGTATCTATAGTTTGTGTCATGTAAGAAGTTTAATTTACAATATGGGTAATAAATACAATAACCCACTCGATACTCGGAACTACGGATTATCTGTCCCTCGTGAAATTAATTTCACTCAGGACAGATAATCCGTAATTCCTCGTAACTCGTAAGTTATTGTCTATGGGTCACACTGTTAACACTAATACTAGTCATAAATTAAATATAATTGCCTCCATTCGTTACTGATACACAAAGCAGAAGTTTTAAGTTTCAATGCAAACTCAACTCAATCTCGAAAGGATGAATGGACCATACGATGATTTGTCTGAATTAATACACATCCTTTCAAACCTAGATGATCTATGAATGTGTATTGAATACTGCTTTTAAACAAATGCCTAGTGTAAGATAAGACCATGGTCTAAGTAAATTACAAATTCAGGTAAATTTTTGCGATTTCCAACAAACCAATCAACTTGAGATATACGTGTATTGTAATTTTTTTAAATTTCAAATTCTGTCAGTTTCTCAAAGCCGGAGGGTGAATTACAAATTTACATTAATTTAAAGTTCAGTCAAACCAAAGGGACTGGAGCTCATGTACACAGGAAAACTGCATTTAAAATCTGCTCAGCCTGAGTCGTCACAAGCAATGGTAGCCCAACTGAACTATGATAGTGATATTCAAAGTAAAGTGGGTGGGACAAACATGTAAATCTAGAAGTCAAAATGCATTGCAGAAGGCAAGTCTGAACATAGCAGATTTATTACAGAGAATGTGTTAATATTACAATGCATAATCTAGCATTGAGTTTGTACCTCACTGCATGTCTTTCGTTTAACAAGCGACACAGGGTTATGACACATGATTGAAGTTAGTTTAAAAAGTAAAACATGTTTACTTAGTGAACAATATTAGAACGGTCCCTGGGTGGAATTGTTAATTAGATCATACAGCTCTTGTGCCTTCAATGGTCATACAAGTTTGAAGTGGCAAACACAAACCAGAAACGTGTGTTATAGCGGTAGAAGCAGATTTAACATTGCATTGAAGCATGAACGAAATTCTCAATAGAAGTTGACATTGGAAATCTAATCCCACCCAGACAGGTGTATTACAGCATTATCCAGAAGGCAGCAGTGACTGTATTTTTATATGTTATTGTCTGTTGCTATGGTAGTAACGCCAATAGCTTGGACATGAACAACACCACAGAACAAAAGGCCCAACTTGATAAGATTATAAGGCCATGCATTATGTTTTTAATCAGGAAGACATAAAATAATAATTTACTTATACTGTATATGTACTTGATATATATACAATTAATAGCTCCCAGGAATAAGGACAAAATATTCATGACTTTCAGTTTTTTCTACAATTTGCCCGCAACATGTGCCTAAAATGTACTTAAAATAAACTAAACACCAAGACAAAAATTATTGATTGATTTAAAACATTTTATTAACAAAAGCCTAAGCTTTGGTTAAACATGTTAAATATAAACTGAAATGTAACAAAACGATTATCATATTAACATTATGACTTTACATAAGTCAAGTGTCCTGGGGACAGTTTGTTACGATAGTATACAATCATGTATCAGGATTAAAGACAGTGACTACTAGTGAGATACTTTAGCTTGTATTTTTATTTCTAACTGATAAAAATCAAATAGGTGATGCTATAATGAATACTGGTAGTAAATGATATAAAATCATCAATATAGCAGAAAATAAAATGCATTGTTTTAATCTGATTTCCACGTTTTGAATGAATGAGTTTATAGTTTGAAATTGTAATTGTAAGAAGGAAAATAGACCCATGGCATGTAATGGAACCGTCTGTGAGTGGTAACCAGCATTTGGTGAGTTTACACCACCTAATGCACACAAATGACTTTAACGAAGCAGAAAATCCTGCAAAGCTTAATATGAACAATCGCTAAATAATATTTGAAATAGCAATAGATATAATAATACCCCAGTTAGGTAACCGGAAAAATAGGGAGATGTGATTTAGATAAATATTAAGTAGATGTAATACGACTATATGTTGCATGATTCACAATGTTCAGCTTAGCCTATTTATTGTATTTATTTCACAATTTGATAATACCAATAAGTAAATAACCCAGACCACAACAGAAAATTCAATAACCTTGAATGTTTTCACATAAATGTAATACTGTAGTACTTGAGTCTGACAAATAATATGTGTACATTTCAGGGTAGAAATCTAAAAACACATTTATACAACATGAGTAATTCGTAATAAAATGTCAGCCACATGAATGTTTATTATTGAAGCACCAGTGGTAGGGGTCATATTTGTATGAAATACTTGTCGAACAATTTGGTCCGACTGGCTAAAATGTCTGGAGATATATCGAAATATATCGGTCCTACTTTGGCAGATTTATTATTTTTGTGGGTTTTTTTTACTTGTGTGACATTGATTAGGATGTGTGGATTCATATAACTAAAAACAAAAACTATCCATCAAAATGTTTTATCTTTTTTTGCTCCCACAACAGGTTCTACCTACATGTACCATCCAAATCGAGTCAGCCTGGCAGTAATTGTAACTCTACGGTATAATGTCTAGTAATAAATATATGGCAGACGTAATGAACAGATCCAATCAATAAACCTACGTAACCAATAGCTACCAAAAAATTTCCAGTAAAATTAAACTTAAATCTAGTTATAAAAATATTACTTCAAAACGTAGGCATTTAAATGTCATTCCATTTTCTACAAATATGCTACTAACTACAATATGCAAAGGATGATTAAGAAGTTATGTTCTATTTTTCTCTGCTGTATACCTTTAATTAAACATTAACATCATGTCTCTTTGGGTAGACAATTATGGGTTTATGCTTTGGTGAACAACAGTAGATGTTCTAAGCGTAACAAAGAGACCTGGTCAATATTAATCTTTGGATGGTTCGAAACCCCAGGTACCAAGACAAATGGGAATACTATTCATAGGAAACAAAGCATACTTTTATTGTGTTCAGAGCATTACAATTGTATGGAATGCATGAATTACAAATGTTCTAAACACACATCAGTGTAAAAGGCTCCTTCATCAGTCTAATGCCAGCGCTACACATGCAACCAAATCGTCGTCCGATTCGCGTTTAGTTATGCTGACTCCCGACCGTCGGCGTTACGGAGTCGGTAAAGCGAAACGTTGTGGTTGCATGTGTAGCATAGGTCGTCGGCCTAAAAAACCTAACTACGACTAGTCGTGGATGTAACCACGACGAGTCTGCACAGATTCAAAAATCGAATCTGAGTTTTGGCTAATAAAGACTGATTATATGTAGCAGGTTATCAGTTGCATGTGTAGCGCCGGCATAAGGCCATACACAAAAATATGTGTCTGCAGGGTAACATGTCAATATTTTAGGGTAGGTAGGCCTCTTTTACAAAATAAGTTTAATACCTCAATATCAAACAAAACTGGAGCAAAGATAGTCATCACTAAGTATTAGATGTATACTAACAATAGGTAATGCATTCTGTTTGCAGGAAATTTTTTTTTATTATTAATAAATTTATCACAAACAAATTTTTTTCTTTTTTAAATTTTAACAATAAAATGTTTTGAGTAGAGTGGTGGTGGGTGTGGGTGTAAAATTATCGTAGGTAGGGTTACCCTAAACATGTTCGGATTCCTTTAATTTAAGGTAAAACATATTCACCTTCCACGGTAAACCTTATTTGCAAAAAGTTGCTGCTATGTCCAAAAAGATAATATAATTCACCCTTTCTAATTAATATACCTATTTAAAACCAAACAAATTAAAAGACAAACCTCATTTAGTTCAGTTATATCACGGTTAGTTCACTTATATCACCGTCAAATTTTAGCAGGTAGTGTGCTGTACACTAATTAAGATTCAGTCAGTACCGGTACCTACCGGGTAACATCCAGCCACTAGTATAGTGCATGCATGTTTAATTACTACAGCTCACTTGACGGATATAGATTAATCATATTCAATGTCTGTTCATGCTTTGTTCAGTTTATGTTATTGATGTTTTGTGTCAATAACGTCAGATTTTACAAAAGGCTAATCAATGATGAAGTTAGGTGCTTCTGATCAATAATACACAATTACACACATCTCGCTGACAATTAAGAGATTAATCAATTAACTAATTCTATTACAACTACAATAAGGTGTACAGCATCAGCTGAACTGAGGAACATCATAGATCAAGGTTGTTCTTTGAAAGTACTCGCCTTTGGTACTGTCTTGGTATTGGTTCCAGGCCTGTGATGGCGGACCATACCCAAGATGGTGGTGGGGGTGGGGGTGGGGGGAGGAGGGTCTAAATTTGAAAATAAATATTGATGTTAATAGTAATAAGGAAAATAATTAATATTCTTTCAATATTATGAAAAGTGATGTCAGTTTGGTTTTATAATCTGATGTACCGTATACGAGTATATAAGTGCCATGTTCTTTTGATAACTGAAATTAAATTAATTTTGAGGAACATGCTAATGGTATGTGGAATGAAAAAACATGCAAAACAGCATAAATATGAATTAACAATATTTTTTTGTTCCACCAATGATAACTCAATTATGCAAATTATTTTAACGGTTTTCACCTATGTATTGGTTTAAATGGTTATTTCCATATCTGTCTATCATCGCAATAATATGAGTGTACAACACCTCCACCAAAAACGTGCACACCCTAATGTTTAACTAATCACTATTCAATTGCCATTTCAAACTGTAGTAAGTTGGTTTTGATTGTGCCCTGTTAATTTTACAATATGCTGACAACTCTTGTGGGCGTGGAATTTGTTAAACAATTCTGGTAAAAAGTATTGCTAGTATATATTTGTGCTTTTATCCAGTTGATTATAAACAATAGCGAATGGATAAATCTACAGCAAAAGTCAAACATTTTCAATAAAAAAATGGAATTAAGTTACAAACATATAAATAAATCTAGAGAGAACACGTTGGAGATAGCACAATCTGATATCATGAACACTTATTAGACTAACAGTTCAACAGAGTATGAAATATATCAAAGTAAACATCAGACTTACTTGCTATTATATGCAAAAGCAAGAATTGTAAGTTTAAATGCACTGTCCTGACACAGAACAATCAGTGTGAATGTCTTTCCTACTGTGACGAGCTACGACACGCAGGGAATGTAGGCAGTGTACAACAGCCGGCATCTCATCAAGATTCCCGCCACTTCACCACAGAAGTGAATGCTGTGGTCAAGTCCTAACATGACTGCAGTAAACCCTGACAAACCAAATGCATTGTGTACGGTCTCATTCACGGGTTTTTCAATTATATCAATTACATTTTGCACTGCAGATATGCAGGTTTAAAATCACTGAAAATGATGTTTAAAAATGCAAAAGACTGAATTAAAATTAATTACATTAAACTAGAAAACCCAAACTAACCTCCAGTGACCAATCAATTGGGAATCAACATGTACATGTATGGCTAAGACTTCAGGTGAATCAGGACCTTAAGGCACAAATGGGATTTTTTCACAAAACTACTTGAGATAAGCGTAATCTAGTTGTACTATATATTAACAGCACATGCGGACAATGCGACTCAAGTCTTTGTTGTCACAAACTGTTGATAATAGGCTCATTAATTCACTTCAGTTTGAGTGACACGGAAAACTCCACCCACTCTGCAATCAGCCAATTATCTACTTTGAGGTGGTGTCTACCTATGATGACCCAATCCCTAGTTTGCAACATGACCCTGTAACTAAGGACAACAGATCTATTGCTGGAACATGATTTTCACCAGCCTTTTACTTTTAACTACAAGACCTTTCCAACAAACAGACCTCAGTATCAACACTTTTCTATCAATCAAGCCAGTGATAAGATATGTAATATTTACACAGCTTATCAAGATTTATAGCATACAAGTATTAGATAAATTGTTATTAAATACACTGTAGGTTTCAAATACTTTCAAATACGACAGCTGTAGACTTTTTGTCAAGAGGGCATACTGGGTCATACCTTGGCAAGAATGAAAAGGAAAACTTGCTCTGACAAGCCATGAGTGTGGAGGCAACACGACACCGAATACCAAGTAGACATGTTATAAGAGAAAGACACACACAAGACATCCTGTTTACATTGCAGTTAAGAGTTTACCTGTATGTGACACATTCTGAATAATAAATAATGTTTAAACGGGTCATTGAATTTTCCTTCTTTGGGCACACACTTTGACATTTATTCTCCACCTTTGATATCACATGACAGGGTATGCACTTGGGATTTTTTTTGACCGGCCAACCGGGCCAGTCACAGCAACACTTTGACTGGCCCGTACAAC
>JAULBR010056019.1:0-14562 GCA_032355825.1 Melanodrymia aurantiaca
TTCTGACCACCAACATGCCATACTTAAAGAATATGAAGAGTAACTTAGGGGACATTTCATGCACACGGGAACCCTCCAAGCCATAGGACTATGATGCCTTTTTTGCTTTTCTGGTCACCATATCCATATTTCTTATGCTTTGGGCGAAACATAAACACTACATTCAATTGTATTGAAGATTGCATGGTGTTTGAGTTTCCTTTTTGCCTTATATTGTTCAATCACAAATCAGACAACCACATTGACAAAGCACGTGTTCGTTATGGGCTAATAATACACATTTTCAGTTGAGACTATTATATGAACTTCTTTGTGACACCAATGTCAATGTAACATAATCAGCCAGCTTCATCTTTGATTTGTCATATTTTTAGGTTTTTTTACGGTTGCAATACAAAGCAAATACATGTTATTGTATGGCAACAAAAAATACTTTACAGATGTTGAATAAGAGGGTGGAAGATGAATGGGAAATCGTGATGTGTATGAAAAAGATTTGTGTGCATTCAATGCTTTTATAAAAAGTCAATCACACGATGAGATGGGATCACACAGTTTCGCGCTGTTTGACGTCAATAACACATAGATTGTACAGGTAGTCAGACAGGTTGTACATGTATGTACATCACGCGTGTTCATTTTTGTTCATAACCACACAAACCTAATAGAAATACATGTAGCAGTTAATCCTTAAGGAAACAATCGTCATCGTTCTACTCCTTTAATACACACATTAAACCAGTCAGCAGATCCAATATATTATATATATATATATGTATGTACGTTTGTACATACATATGTATGTATGTATAGTGTTTTCCCTAGGCAATTTTAGCATTGTGCTGCACCATGCCTTGATACTTCCATGCCATTCTGACCCCAAGTAGTACCAGTACCATGCTGCCTTCCGATAGAACTATTTACTGAAAAACAATTTACTTATACCTGTATACACTTTGATTGTTATGTAGAGTCTATAAAAAATGTTTAATAAATAGAATATCCAATTCGCTACTCAGTGTTGTATATTGATGTTGCTTGTTAACTTGTTCTGTGGTGTGAGACCTAACTGTGCTTCGTGAGTGTTGCGCTGTTCTCTGTATATCACTTGTAATCAGTCGATAATGGCGTTAAGTTGAATAAAGCCTAACTAAAGGTTATACATGTTATGTTCATCACACTTGGCAATAGTTTAACTTGCACCCGTGAATTGGTGTTGTCCTTCACTCGCCAAATGTAAATGGAGGGGACCCAATTGTGAAATTAAAAACTTAAATATTAAAGTAAAAGACCATAATTTGGTAAAAAGGTTTGAAAAGTAGAACCCTCACCTTCCATTCTCCCCTCCCCACCTCCACCCTCCACCAAACCCACCCTCCCCACCCCCACCCTCCACCAAACCCACCCTTCTGTATATGGCCTCTGAGACAATGTGTCCGCCAACATGCAAAGCTGCTTTGTGTTGGTTTCCAATAACAAGCTATTAACTGATAACACAAGTGATGGACTAAACAGGCACTTCTGTAAACATCAAGTTCTGTGACATCTCTAAGGTAACCATAACTTGCTTCTTCATCAACAGTTCACTTAGTCTGGCATTATTAAACACCATGCAATTAGGTTTTAAAATGTATTAACATTGTTAATGGACATGGGAAAGTTGTTTCACATCAGAATGATAGATGTCCAATGCCTAGATTGCTGTATGCACAAAGAAAGCAATGGAGGGTGTGGTGACATGATGTTTTGGCACAGCGGAGACATAATTGACCAAATTGGCCGTAAATGTCCACAGAAACCAGATTTGATCCACACAGTCATGCCAATTAGTGTTATCTACAACACCGGAGATATCTCCAAGTATTTATGTGTGAATAAACTGAGTATCGCACTGGACACAGCCTGGAACCTGTGTCTTTGTACAGTTTGGTAGTGGTCTGTGCCCAATGGAGGGAGGAGGGGGGGGGGGGGGATGCATGAACCTTTGGTGGATATGTGCACCCTAAACAAAGGTCAGTCAGTCAGAATATCATTCACTGACATGTAGAACAGTACATGTAGATATGTGACTCTCTTGAAATACATGTATATTCTGAACTTTCTTTTGTCTCTTCAACTTCGAGATGGTGAACTTTGAATGTATGTTCTATATACATTATGTTAGATTAGACAAACGAAATTTCACAATATTATTCATGAACAAAATTTGTCGCATAAAAGCTAGAACTTTGAGTCTTTAAATGCTATCTTTGAGCCTAAATTAAGACCGAATGCTAACTTTGAGCCTTAAATCCTAATACTAAGTTTACAAGCTATTCAATCTAGACTACATGTGTATATTTGAGCATTGCGATCAAACTGGAAGTGTGTTTTTGAGCATGGAGTCCTCACTACATGTACAGTATTGAGACAATACTACATATAAAGTGAAACCCATTTAAACCGAACCCTCAATAAACCCGAATTCCCTCTAAGCCAAACTTATTTCAAAGTCCAATACATCTTTAAGTACTTTATTTAAATCTCAGTAAACCGAACACCCATCTAAACTGAACATTTTATTTGGTCCCAAGTGTGTTCATTTTAGAGGAATTTCTCTGTATATAGAATTACTGGTTAGTTACTTAGTTAGATACATGTGTAGTGTTATCATGGCATTCATTTTGACTCCAAGTCTAAGTCTGTAAAGTTTTATATGCACAGGCCAAAGTAAACCTTTGTGCATTGCCAGTACCCCGGTAATTGAGATAATATATTAAACATAATCATAACTGCGACAATAACAGTCACAACCATGACCAATAAAACATTGCTCATAAAACCCTTACAACTCAAGTGTACATTCTGATGATGGTTAATTGTCTCATCATGAAAGATATATAGCACTTGATATATAACAAAATATTTGTCAGCCTAGTTACATGGAGTATGCATCTGCAATGAACCATAAAGACTGACATACATGTATATGATAATCAATATATGCAATGTGGTTCCGGACAACAACATGTTATGCTCGTCATGTACATGTATCGACTTAGTGACTCAGGTGTGCATAATAAAAATGCTTCCATGATTGACATTAACTTCACTTCAAAAGCGCAAAATTTATTACTGTTAGTTCCAATTATCAGATTAATCTGTTATTTAGATTATCATTAACTGTGTAAAGTAGGCCTACACCCGATATCAGCAATTTCATTAAAAATATTAGTAGAAGGTCCAGAACTGAAAATAGTTCGTTGGAAACAATGTCAATGGAAAATTTATACAATTATATTCTGGATAATTGTTTATTGATAGAATTACATCTGAATAATCATTTATTTGTCAAATAACTGGAAAACACTTAGTCATGCAGGTGACCTGAAAATGGTATACAGTAATTTAAGGTAAAAATAAAACTAACTGTGACAGTGTTATAGTCAACTGTCATACATGTATCCAACCAGTTGTGTGAAACATATTCAATGATCATTAATCAATGTGTTCCTGTGGTGTTGTTAAACAAACTTGATCTTTTTTCAGTCTTCAGCAATGCAATGAATGTAACCGATGGTAACCATCAATCTGCCACAGTTCTTACAAGCATACAAATAGATTCATTTTTCCTATTTTGCTACATACAAGACAGTCTGCCTAAAGTCCATGATGTCGAAGGCTTGCTTGTTCTAAGAGCACCATTGGGTTATTTCCCATTCCAACCAAAGATCCACGAATGCTACATCGAAGACTGTGACATGAGCTATCCTGTCTGTGAAAAAGTGCACATAAAACATCCCATGCTGTTAACTGATGAGAGAAAGTGCACATAAAACATCCCTTGCTATTATTCAAAGAGTAGCCTATGTGGCAGCAGCGGGTTTCCTCTATGACCAAGTGTCGATATAACCATGCATTTAACATCCAATAACCACTAATTAATAATCATTTTGTTCCAGTGGTGTCGTTAAGCAAAAACATTTAATTGGTAAGAGTAGCCTACGCAGTGACACTGGGTTTCCTCTGAGACCATGTGTGACATAAACTGTGTATCCGACATCCAATATCCGATGATTATTAATCAACATACTCCAGTGGTATATCTAAAACAAACAATCCCTATCGGTTTCCTAACTTTTTAAAACACTGGTGAACTTACAGAACGTGTGTGACATAAAATGTGTGTCTGATATCGAATATCCAATGATTATTAATTAATATACTCCAGTGATATCTTTAAAACAAACAAACTTTATTGGTTTTCTATTTTTCAAACACTGGTGAATTCACTTACAGAAGGTATTTGCAGTGCAATGGATGGAAAAAAAAGCCAAGTACACATGATATTTGACCCGGCTAACAGGTACAGCAAATATTGTAAATAAACTTGAGCAAGCATACGACAAGCATACGACAAGCAGGCCGACCATGTACACGACTGACTGGAAGTCATACCATTCTTTCATCTCGCAGTCTTATCAGATGGCCGACAGCGTGTCAACTTACAAACGTGACATCTTCTTGCCTACAGTCATCCGAACAACATTCATTTTAAACATCCACATACCGGTATAACATGTACCGTACGTACATGTGCTTATATAATTATTCCATATGACACAGGGAAAAAAATGTAAAGTAATTTTTATCGTCTTGCGAGATGAAGTATCACACTTGAAGACACACAAAAAATAAAAAGCATAGAATTGAATAGTGCAGATTAAAACTGAATAGTACCTGGTAGATCTAAATATAGTACAGGTTAGTAGGGTCATACAATATACACAACATAAAATATTTATAAATTGAAAAAGATATTTACTATAATAATCCCACTTCCCCCATTCCAATTCGATAACCCTGTACTACATGTACAAACATGCAAATAACAATATGACTAGTTAAAAAATTTCTCTTCATCATAAATAAAAAAAATGAAGCTGTGAGGAAAAAAACAATGATAGAATCTATTTTAATATGCATCATGAACAAAATGCCCCAAAAACCCTTGCCTTTATAAAAAGATTATTATTTTTAAAATATGTTTTTCACTCGTCCATATATATATAAAGAAAATCTATCTGTATAAATGAATATGTGTGAACATATTTTTGAGCATAATTATGTATACACATGTATATACAGTGTATGTGCTATCTGTCTACTTGGGTCTGAAGCCAAGTTTCAGAGATTACATTGTCAATATTCAAAACGAAACACGGTCATCAATGCATTTGTATATGAATCATTGAATGCATGTATATTGCAGAAATTTGTTTCTATTTACATGTATGACTGGCACTGTGTTCGCAGAGGACAAGATCAAAGTTGTTTGTGTTGGATGTGAATAAATACATAAGACATGAGATCAGCCTTGTGATGGTCATCAAGGCAACTACCTGCAGCTGGTAATCTCTATATTGGATATCAAGCCAGTTAGGCCAACAGTAGCCAGGAGCAGACAGACACTGCCGTATAGTACATTCTTGTAGATTCATACATTCTTGTAGATTCATACATTCTACATAGTAGATTCATACATTCTTGTAGATTCATACTTTCTTGTAGATTCATACATTCTTGTAGATTCATACTTTCTTGTAGATTCATACATTCGTGTAGATTCATACATTCTTGTAGATTCATACTTTCTTGTAGATTCATACTTTCTTGTAGATTCATACATTCTTGTAGATTCATACATTCTTGTAGATGCATACATTCTTGTAGATTCATACTTTCTTGTAGATTCATACATTCTTGTAGATCGTTCACTACATGTATAATTATAGTCTGGCACTACATGTATGAATGAAGTCAAATTTAACGACACTACAGCACGAAAAAAGACATACGCTATTGGGTGTAAAAATAACTACATACATGTATGCTGAACTAGGCTAGTCTGGTAATACCGGTAAGGTCACAATTGGTCTCCGTGGTTAGACCACCGAGATTAAGACTTGTTGGTACTAGGGACTCCGAGAAGGGGGCAGAGATTTTAATTATCTCTTTTTGTAAAACAAAATTGAGAAAATTTGGTTTCATAACTACCGACTATTCTTGTTTCAACATATAATTATATACTGTTTTTATCTACATCTAATCCATAATAAACCAACTACATGTGCATGTACTAGTTACTGCATTTCATTTAATATTTAAACATTCTTTTTTTACAATAAAAAATATTAAACAAATTAAATGAACCCTTGTACCAAAATCAGAACAAAAAACATTTATTCAATGAGAAAATTAAAAGCTTGGATAAAATACAGTAGTTAAAATTAAAATGTTAATTTACATTTTAACAGAGTCTAGACAAAGCCTAGTTAAACTAATACCGTTTTTTATATGACTGTGTATTTTCACATTGTCAAATGATTGTCAATGGACATCCAACAATTGGCTCAACTCCTATTTAAACAAAATATGTTGGGACAACAAAAAAAAGTTTACCAGATTTTGCACATGCCACTAGGAAAAAAAGAGAAATGTGTTGTGCCTTAGCAAATAGTAAACGAAACACTTAAAAACAATGGTTTGTATCATTCCTGAAACATGTATACATTAAACTCATTATAATATTATATAGTCATCATGGGACTTCATGTCTATATTTCACCCAACTGTAAGTATCTGTCAGCAGGTAAGCAATAAGATGTAAGTAAAAATGTTAATTTTAGTAATAAAATATGTTTTATTTGCCAGAAACATGTTACAAATAGTAATTAGAAATGCATTTACAGTGACATGGCGTTTTGCGGGTTCTGCTAAAAATGCCAATGTTTGGCTTGATTTACAATGGGACTTAGTGGGTTTTGCATTAAAATGATTTGATTTTCAGAAACTAGGCACTGTAATCTTCAGTTTGATGCATGAACCTCTTTTTTTTTCCATGATGGCGTTTAGCGGGTTTTGAACCTCTATTTTTTTCATGATGGCGTTTAGCGGGTTTTGCGCCTGAGCTCTTCACATGTCCCTTTAAAGATAAAATCCATCATAATCTGCATCTACTTCTCACCATAATACATTGTCTTTGTTCTTTTTGGTAAATAAAAGCTTAGTAGTAAGTGCCTAACGACTGCCCTGTTTGAATATGCTAATGGGAACTGTTGCTATAGTACAGTACTTAATTCCATGCATATTACCTGCGGGCTACAGATTTTAATTGTTTTAAATGTTTGCCCTTTAACACCTTAAGCTATAGGTGTGGCACCTTCAACATTTATTACACAGCAATGTCAGCAAACAATAATGAAAGTGCAATCGTTCATTCCAGGGCTCCAGGATCATCGATCATAGTGCATGTTTATATTACATGAACCTGTTAGTATTGCTACATGTACATGTATTTTGCAGTGTAACTTGCATAAAGATAAAGCTTGTTTGTTTATAGAACACCACTGTCAGAACACATTAATTATTAATAAGCGGTTATCGGATGTCAAACGCAGTTATATCGACTCTTAGAATAACAGCAAGGGATTTTTTTTATATGCATTTTCCCACAGACAGGTTAGCACACACCATGACCTTTGATAGACCAGTTGTGGATGAATGGTTAGAATGGGAAATAACCCAATGGGTCCCCTGAGGAGGATCGATCCTTCGACCTATTGAGCCACAGGTGGACACTCTACCGCTGAGCAATGCTCCACTCCCAACTTGTATTATAGAGGTGATGCAGCATAGAAACAGGGGCTCAATATTGAACTTAAAGGGGGGGATTAAACATTTTGACAGAAATTTTTTATCAATGATAATTATTCTACATAAAGAGATGGCCCGGACTTCTTGAGCCCTTAAATCTGCCCTTAATAGCTTCTGTTTTGCTGATAAAATAATGTGCTGGTGTGTTGCTAAGCAAAAATTATTTAATTACATGAAGAAAATCCACTGACCAACAGATGAAACGACCAACTGTAAAATCATTGAGAAATTAATTGGCAATTTATATTGGTAAACGAAAACAGATATTGATTGGCACATTTTAATTAGTCCGTTAATAAAATATTAAAGAGCTCTGTATCATTCTTTATCACTCAATGCTGCAAAGTCTATAATTATCCTGGGACATGGTATTTAGGAGCCGGTATTAAAAACAGTCATTATTTATGATCTAGTCACACCTTGGTCATACGCGTGATTAAATAAATGTGTGCACCATTGGTTAGATGTTTAACAAAAATTAAATATCCAGTTAATTTATCACCTGGCAGTGACAAATCAAGCTAATTCAAGTAGCAAAATACATTACATACATTGTACATGTATGTGCCATAATCTTTTGATAATATTGACACTGTATAATTTGCAATCCATAAAATGATTTGCTGGTATTTCATCTGTTGAAATTTGATTAAAGGCTTTTTCACAAACTACCTTTAAACATTTGGACTACTGATCATCATTATTTAGTCAACGTGTATTAACAGAATAAATTCAACACTTGGTTTTAGCTACTAAATCGAACACTATAGTCTTATGCTACCATATTTAAATTTGTTTTGTTCATTATCAAACTTGGTAATGAAACTATTTTTTAAATGTCTATTTGCCAACAATTGCTACTCATCCAGAGTAGCAGGTTTCCTCTATCATACTAACACTAACTTCTGTACTGGACAGGCAGTCGAGGCAGCTGGACTGTGTGACCATGACAGACATTTTTTAAGCTTAATTGGATATAAGCACGTAAAGAGTTATAACTAACTAATGTTCTCAATGATGTCATCAGCTGGTGAAAGATTAATCTTTATGTAAAAGAAGTTAGTATGGATATAGTTTTAAGGAAAAAAACAATAAAAACAGCTAAAATTAGAATAGGGATAAATCTACTATATACATGTATTTCGATTTTCCAACGTATAGTGTATCTGTAGTTTTACAGTCACGAATATCCCATTTTATTGTCTCGGCCAACGTGTCACCAATAAAACTAAAATTGTGACAGTAAAACCACCAAAATATACGTAGTCAAATAGGAAAAGACAGCAGGATTATGCCATAAATGGAAAAAATTATTCTTCAATGACTTGATTTCTATCGAACGTCTTGATATTGGGTCCTGATCTTTGATGATGGACAATAACGAAAAAGGGCAGGTTGTTTGGCATACCATAAAGCCTTTTAGTATATACTAGTATACTACAATATAGTGATACGTTCAGTTGTGTATGTACCGGGGTATACGCACTTTAAAATATACACATGACACAGCACTTTTTGTTTTGATGGCAACCATGCATGAGATAATTAAAAATGATTTATTGACAGTATAAACACAACAATATGTCCAAATACAATAATATATTTACTGTTCGATGAATCACTAACTCATCGAGGTCATCAGACAACAATCAAAACTGATTTATTGATAAGAAAAACACATTAATATGTCCCCGAATACATTAATAAATTTACTGTACAATGAAACACTGACTCATCCAGATCATCCAACAACAATCAAAAGGCTACAGTCTAAAATACAGCCTATAAATATATACTTTACAATGTCTATAATTATAGATAATGTCAGCAAGATACATATTCATGTATCAGCAGTTGTAAAATAGCAATTTGCTTATCAAAAACATACATGTAAATTACTATATTAATTGCTGATACATGTCAACCGCACAGGCAAATAAAAAAACCAGTGCATGTTCAACAAAATGTATCTTTGCTAAAATCCTGTGAAAACAAGATACTGCGAAGAGTTTCAAAATAATGGTTGTGCAATGTATCATCATTTCCCGTTATATGGAAACTGTTTTGACTGGATTAATAAATTATTCTATATTAACCATTAGTTTGTCACTTTTTTTATGTCTACAATTGCATTCTCATAGGAATTTTAGAAAGTGATTTCTATTTTATTTTTAATAAAGGTGTCGTTAAACAAATAAACTTTTAAGTGTCGATACATGTATAACCGTGTGTTTGACAACCAATAACCGCTGATTACTAATCAATGTGCTTTAGGGGTGTCGTTAAATAAACTGTACATGTACGTATATCTTTTTTATATAATTTTTCATAACACAATGATTCAAGGTGCCCTTACGGATCATATTGATTTAACAGTGGAATGACGCAAATGTTGATCAAACATATGTTATCGAGAGTAGGTCTTTTAAATATATGGATCTCCTACATGTAACATTTGTTAGTCTTACGCCTTATAGTTTGAATGATGTTGCACTAAAACATGTGAATATTATAAATATCAAAATTCCTTCACACAAAATGCTTTGAATTTGTCAATAATATACTAATCTCCGTAAACATCCATAAGGCATGAACTAAATTTCATAAGGGATCATACAACAATGTGAAACAGTCAAACTCCATACATACTTTTGTTTGCACAACAATTTTTGTTTCCTCGATATTAGGGACTGTTTCAAAATACCGACACATATTCTAAATGAACAACTATCGTGTAGGATATAAACTCCCCACTCTCCCTTTACATACAAAACAATACTACATTGGAACAACTAAAGAAAATTTTGGTTTGTTTAACGACATCACTGGAACACATTGATTATTAATCAGTGGCTATTGCATGTCAAACGCACGGTTATTTCGACATTTGGTCACAGAGGAAACCTACTGCTGCCCCATAGGCTACTCTTCTTTGAATAACAGCAAGGGATCTTTTATGTGCACTTTCCCACTGATAGGATAGCACACACCATGGTCTTTGATAGACCAGTCGTGGATCACTGGTTAGAATAGGAAATAACCCAACAGGTCCCCTGAGGAGGATCGATCCTTCAACCCATCAAGTCTCAGGCAGATGCACTTGCATTATGCTACATCCCGTTCCTTACAGTGAAACAGGTTAACCCTTCCTTTTCAAACAAACGTTCTTCTTATGCATGTACATGTAGTGAGATGCATCCATGCCTGCATTTTGAGATGATCCCTTATTCTTTTAATAATGGCTCCAAATTTTATTTCTAAAGACAAAAATGCAGAACAGAGGTCTATTGTTGAATGACAAACATCGTGATTACTTTGTTTTGCTTCGAAATATAACAGTGATAGGATGAGGAATCTTGAAACATTCAGTATTCAAGTGTAAAGTTCTGAATACTTGAAGTTAAAATGTCAATTTCACATATCAATAGCAGATAGTTTTGCTGTTCAAATCACCATGCATACATGGAGGTATAAGTTCACTAATAATAAAGATAAAGTTTGTTTGTTTAACGACGCCACTGGAACACATCGATTATAATATCAGCGGTTATTGGAATGATTGGGTGTGTAGACAGAGCATGGCTGAAATAAAGATAAAGTTTGTTTGTTTAATGACGCCACTGGAACACATCGATTATAAATCAGGGGTTATTGGATTTTTTTTTACATTTTGACATTCCCTTGGTGGTCAATAAATGTTAGTGGTAAAAAAATGTAAACATATTTTTTAAATTAACATTAGGTTTTAATAGCGTTGATGAACTAATATGAAAAATGTAGTTAATACTATAATATTTTTATTATTTTATAGTCGATACAGGTACTACATGTATGTATACATGTACACATACTAGTACAGTAATTTTAATAAAATAGCTGGAATAGCTGGGTCTTTTACATGCATGGGCTCTTTCCAACCAACAGGATAGCACACACCATGACCTTTGATGGACCAGTCATGGGTCGTTGGTTGGAAGGATAATATTATATAACCCAAGGGGTCCACTGATGAGGATCGACCTTTCAAACTTCAGGTATCTCTTGGGCTGAGCTAATATCAGTCCCTTGAGTATAACACTGTGCTACGAAATCGAAACAATGTATTGTTAAACTTGACATGTTAATGATACACAATGTATGTATTATGTATATAATACACACATACAATGTTTCAGCAAATGACACTGGCTAGAATCTGTTTCATTCCTGGAATTTATCCTTTTAAATATTAAATGACAGGCTGTATTTTAAAAATACAAATACATGTATAATAATACTATAATGCATAGTGGATTGGGGATAGCTCAGCACAAGAGCATCTGCTTACAGCTTAATGGGTTGAAGGATCGATCCTCCTTAGGGGACCTGCTGGGTTATTTCCCACTCCAACCAGTGATCCATTACATTATATATCAAAGGTGTGTGCTATCCTGTCTGTTGGGAAGTGCACATAAAAGATCCCTTGCTGTTATTCGGAGAGGAGTAGTCTACATGTGTGTGAGATCCAATAACCGCTCATTAATAATCAATGTGTTCCAGTGGTTTCCGCAAACAAATTTAATGTGAACACATCCTCTCATCACTACATAATTATATACATATAGAATATTAACCGAGTTTGCCTGTCATACCATTTATATGAAACGAGTTAACAGTTTTGGTATCTGACGCGCAAAAGCTAGTTTCATAAAAATGGTATATGGCGGGCAAACGAGTATATAATAATATAATATATAGTATTTTATTTATTACAAACCAACTGTAAACAAGCTGTAACGCAAGCTGCTGGTGTCGAAACCTACATTTTCTACGAATTGGGTCAACCAGCGATCTTTGTCACGCGTATGAATACCATAATTATATGTAAATGCAGTGAGCAGTTTGGAACGCGTCTCGCTTTAAAACATATTCGCGTGCATTTTAATTAATTGTAATAAATTCAAAGAATAAATAAAATTACTGTGCAGGTGATACTTTTATAACAATCCATACGCACATCCATTAACAAAATGACGTTGTGTAGGGAAGTAAGATTTTTACGTTCTAAGATCCACCTCAAACCACGCCCTCGTTGCATGTGCCGATATTAAACTAGTTAGACATCGATTTAGTGTTATGACATGAGCTATATCTTACACTGGAGTGTAATAAATCTAATATTTCACCTCCCATTTGAAAAATTTGTACACTTGTTTTTGTGGAACTTGTCATTTACTTCGTAACTTGGTAAAGTAGGAAGAAAATTCTGTTTACTGTGGTCCAGTAGTGTCGTTAAACAAACAAACTTTATCTTGGATAAGCATAACATTTGAGATTATTAGTTTGAATTTTTAACTCAATGATGTTACTAAAACATGTTTGTAACATTAGTGCAACACCATTATACTCATGATGATAAAAGACATTTTTTGACCAAAAACAAAATTATCGAAAACCATTTGACATTACTTCAATGTTTAAATTATCTAATGATTTGTTCTGTCTTCAGATATCAAACAGATCAAACCAAGTGATAAAATATTACAAAGGGAATTATACACATAACACCAGGATGTGAAAGAATGTAATCTGGCCGATTTTAACAGTAAAACAATCTTTACGTCCTAAAAATAATTCTGTCGCCATCTGTGGCTGAACAAGCGAAAGACAAACATGCCCTTGACAACTCCTTCTAGTGTTTGATGTCCTGTTGGAAACCCTACGTCTGTTTGATGTTCTGTCCTAAACCCTGATCCAAACTGCCAAAATAATCAACCACTGCAGTGTCAACAAATTTACATGTAACAACTTATAAACATAACATTGTTTATAAATCTGATCAGATTTTTCTATTCCTCATTTGATTATGTATGTGCATGCATGTAGCATTCTCTGTTGTGCATGGATGTGTTAAAATCATAATCTTTTTACAACCAAAATTAATAGTTGGTTTATTTAATGACACCACTGAAAATAATAGGGTAGTAGAACAGTATATGTAGGTATGTAGGAATATTTTTTATCTTTTTTTTGTTGTTGTGGGTATTATAAATTTATAATTTTCAAATGTTTTGCATAAATTGTAATTCAACAGCGGAAACTACAATCATGCGAATAATGACATCCATTGAAAAAAGCCTACACGTATAATGATCTCATGATACTGTGACAGTTGAAGCCATGTCAACATTTGCTGTCGGCATGTACTTTACGGGATCAATGACAATGTCATCACTCGGTCATCACACACATGTGTATCACCAAGGCAAAAAGCCAGTGCATTGCTTTCGCTTACCAATACAAGATTTAAGTCAAATATTGGAACTGGAAAATAGTTTATTTTAGATTTTAATTTCATTTTAATGTATTAATTCATTCACCTTGATGGTTATCTTGGTATGTTGTAGACAATTGACTAAAGAAAATGATTGCTATAGAATGTATCAATATGTGAACACAAATTATTTAAGTGAAGACAAAACATTTTGAATTGTACATGAGTTGTGTAAGGAAACAAGATGTGCTTGATGTCACGTGTATGTTTTCAGTGTCACATCTTCAAAACCACCATATTCAACTTTTTATCTAAATTAATTAATTTACAGAGCTTCCTATAAGACCAAACAAAAATAATTAGGTTTGTTTACGTCTTTAGGGTAACAATGTCAATATGTTTATGGTAGGTAGGCCTCTTTTTCCTTTTATTTTCTAAATAATTTTATTCCCCAAACATCAAAGAAAACTGGAGCAAATATAGTCAATATCACTAATTATTACCCATAGGGGCAAAGAGATGCCGGTGAATATATTTTCTATCTTTCCCGGCTGTGACGTCATGACGTTTGTTTGGTGACGTCATCAGTTTCTTCGACTGTCAGTGTTAAGTCT